>NESQ01000098.1:0-262944 GCA_003070745.1 Tuber borchii | reverse complement strand
GAAAAGTAAGTTTGATTTTCGCGTCTCTTTTGTGCTGTGTATCAAATCTAATTTCTTGTACAATGGTACAAGAGTCTCAATGTCCGTACTGCAGAAGAAAATACAAGTCAAGGACATGGTACCGGAAGCATATGGAAACAGCGTATTTTGACTTTGTACAGCCGATTTGCGATGAAGAATGGGAAGCGCGAATGCCCCAGCCTGCTGACTCTGACCTAACCTCCAATCTACTCGGGGAAGAATTTAGTACGGCTGAAACGAATATTGAAGCAAATGAGTTCGATCTCTATATAAAGGCTGCCGATTCAGACATGGAAAGTCTTAATTATTCGGACACTGAGGAAAGCACACCATTGGTTGGACTACCGATACCGACGATGCACCCCACTGCGGGAAGGTCAATACGCAACGTTGTATAGCCTGAAAGATCTAAAGATGAGATGTGGTCACCATTCAGATGCAAGAAGGACTTTGAGCTTGCTCGGTGGTTTATTGAAGCAAAGGTACCAAAGGATCACATGGATAGATATTTCAAGAAGGACTTGGGGCCTGAGGGCAGTAATAGTGACTCTGCTTATCGGCTCCTTGATGCTATTGATCAGTTGGAATCAGGTATGGGAATGAAGAGCTGGAAAGAGGGGTTTGTATCGTTTAGCGAAGCTGTAAGTAAATAGACCCTACAATGTCCTATTCTAACCGAAAGTAGGAAATTTCGGACGAGGAAGGACCAGACGAAGCTTCCGTAACACAGAAATTCTTTTTCCGCAATCCTATTGATTGTGCTAAATATTTACTTGGTCAAAGATGTTTTGCTCAAGATTTAGTTTACGCCCCTGTGAAGGAATGAAATAGCGAAGAACCACGTGAGAGAGTTTATTCGGAGATGCATACCGCTGATTGGTGGTGGGAGACACAGGTAGGTTCAAATACGACGTTCCACGGCGGTTCCATACCGTTTACTAGGACACAAAATTAACAGCCAGTAAAGGATGAATTACCGGATGGAGCAACACTCGTACCAATCATATGTTCCTCAGACTTTACTTGTTTGACCAATTTCTCGGGAGATAAGAAAGCCTGGCCAATCTACATGACAATTGGAAATATCCTATCGAGTACACTGAATAAACTCTTGAAACATGCAACCGTTCTTTTGGCGCTTTTGCCCGTCCCCCCAAAGATGCTAGGCGTAGCAGCAAGAGATGCACGGCAAAGGCAGGTCAAGAATGAAATTCTTTGTGATTTGATGGAAGCGATCTTTGCGCCAATTGTTGCACTAGGGAACTCAGGACTTGAGGTTGACTGTGCCGATAGAAAGCTCCGATTGTGTTTCTTACGCCTCTCGGTGTGGATTGCGGATCACTTGGAAAATGTAACATTGCATGGTATTCAACAAAATCAGTGCGCTGTCTGTGACGTTCGACCCGAACAGCTAGGCTCCCATTTGAGACGTTCTACAGCCAGACGAGATTATAGGAAATCCCAACATCTCTTCAACAAATACTGTGAAAACGACCAGCAGGCCAAGCAACAACTAACAGATTGGGGTTTCAAATTGCTTTCTAGCGTCTGTTGGGGGCTTCCAAACTTTCAGCAATCCAACCTGCCTAAACCAGATATTCTCCATGTCGTGTACCTGGGAATATTCGAAACACACCTTATGAAATGGGTTATCGGATTTCTAAAGAAATACAAATGGCTACAAGCATTCGATGCTATCTGGAAGAGTTTAGATGTTTATCCTGGTTATTCTGCGCTGAACAAGAAGTACAGTCGGATCTCTCAGTGGACCTGAAAAGAGATGAAGCATCTGGTTAAAGTGATACTACCATGTTTTGCAGCCTCCCTACGTCGTCCAAGTGCTGCAGAACGTCCCATATTCACCAAAGCTCTAACCTGTGTCCGGTCGATTGTCGACTTTACTCTAATGTCACAATATACAAGCCATACCGATGAGACGATTCAATACCTTGAACAGTTCCTTAAGGCCTTTCATGATTACAAAGTCGTTTTTAAGGAGTACCGAAAGGATAAGTCCACTGCCAGCAAAGTGAGAGAGGTCACAGCCAGAATTCGAGGTGAGCATAGTGAAGTACTTAATCAACACAGCCTTTTGGGGGCTACATATGCCAAAAGACGTCGCATTGCGGACAATCAACGTCGTGATTTAGATGAAATTGTTGCAGATATATATAATGAGGATGTAGACTTTAACTTTGTTAAGATACATCTGTTGTGTCACTTCGGGGACCATATACGGCCCTTTGGGAACATTCAAATGTATTCTACCGAGTCGGGTGAAACAAGTTACAAAACAATGATCAAGAAGGGCTATCAGCGGTCAAATAAAAACGATGCAAGCCAACAAATACTACAATCATATTCTAGACTTGACAGCTTCACAATTCATGAAATGAATATCCAAGTGGATCTATCGCGTCCGATTCGAGATGAAGTACGCGACAAACAGCACAAACGGCAAGTCGGTTTAGTAACTAAACAACCAATGGGTTTCACACCAACCGTGGAAACCATTTCCCAGCTCTACCAGAGTTTGAGAAATTTTCCAGACCTTTTAATGGATTATTATCAAAGGAAGTCGTCTGTGAGCCAACATTTTGATGTGGATTCGGTTAAACAGTTTCCTGTTGAGATATGTCGCCTTTTACGTGTCCCGGTAGAGAACTTTCAGGACGAGAGAGAGGTCACTTGGCACCTTCTTCAGTGTACCGGAACCCAGCGTTGGAGGTCAACAGGGCAGAGCAGGAATGATTGGGTATGGGTAGATTCGGGTAATAGAAGTATTTATGGAGCACTACAAGGCTGTTATCCGGCCCGCTTGGTTTTAATAATGAAAGTTCGAGACCCAAGAACGGGTTTAGTAGATAGACTGGTATTAGTAGATAGACTATATGTTGAGAACTCGGGGAAGCTCAGCGATATCACGGGACTTCTTACCGTTACTTTGGGGACAGCGAAAGGCCCAAATGGAACAACCGAGATAGTCGTTAGTATCAAACGGATCATGGGCATGGCGCATTTAGTGCCCGAGACTAGTGGTACGGATAACAACCGCTGGTATGTAAATAATAGGATTGATTTAGAAACATTTAATACAATTTATTGAAAACTTTACAGTAGAAAGAAAGAAACAAAAAATGGGATGAAGGGGACGCGTAGCGGTGCATTTTGAGACACCTAAGGATATCGATGGTGAACTAACCGAGGCGACAAATAGGAGTCGTACAGAAAGGCAAAGCGAATCATGAATGTCACCAGAAGGACGAGAGGAGGCACAAAAGATACGGGCTTCAGTGAAATAAAACAGATTTGGCATGCATACTTTGGAAACAGAAGGGTGTGTGGGGCTGGTACAGGGGTAGAGAGTAGATGTTATGACCTGAAGAAAGTCCCCCAGGGGACAAAATCCATAACGGAGAAATCAAGGGAAGAGAGAGAGAGCAAAGTGCGATATGGGATGCTGAGAGAGACAAGGTTGTTCCGGACCCGCACCAGGGGTAGAGAGTGCATGTTATGACGTGAAGAGCGTCCCCAGGGGGACGAATTCCATAACCGAGAAATCAAGGGAAAGGGAGACATCAGCAAAAATAAAACCTGTCTTTTGTGCTCCACTGTGAGCCATGTCATTGAGTTTTATGTTTTGGCTAATCACGAGTGACCCCGGTTAATCATGATGCTTCCGATTGTGTCCCCTAATGATCAGATACAAATCTTAATTTTAGCAAAATATGAGCTATTTTTATCAATATCTCATAGACATTTTACATTACAAAGTTGTATATTATGAACTTAAATTTCTCAACTTCGGTATATAAAAGGTCCGTGAGTTCTTAATAAAAATTGCTCATATTTTGCAGAAAACAGAATTAATATCATCTTCTTCAGTCAAACTAACGGCATTTTTAATATCACGATTATAGGACTCACGATGTGCCAAAACGTAAATCTCAACGACATGAGGCACATGGGGCAGGCTGTTTTTTTGCTGATGGAGCGCTACGGGCGTGATGGGGCGCTGTGACAGGCAAGGTTGTTCCGGACGCGGACAGGTACAAAGCGGACGCACAACAGCCAAAATGGGCTGGATGGAAATTCAAAAAAAACAGGGGTCAGTTAAGTGAGACCTCCTCGCTAGTGGAGCAAGCTAGGGGCCACCTGCAAAAGAGGACGATAAATGGAGCCGAAGTCATGTATGGGGCTTTCAGAAGGCCTGTTGGGTCTTTAGGAAAGGCGGTAAATGAATGAGGGACAGGAGGGACCGGGGGAGGTGGTATTACTAGCAGATACAGGGAGATATGTAGGTAATACATGAGGGAGTATATTTTTTGCTGATGAAGCACTGACAGAGTATTCACTCTACCAGACTTTATACATCTTCGAGCTACTAGAGTCAGGCTAATGAGTGCTGCCTTCGATGATCCAGAGGTGGTCAAAACTCATACAGTTGATACATGATTGTTTGTCTATCCATCTACTATTTGTGACTGATAATGCAGTACTGCTCTATAAGCTTCTGGAATATCATTATCTTTCACATCTAGCTCTGTGTCTGATTCAGACTGATCCGATCTACAGGAGTCTTGATACTCATCACTACTATCATGGCTTAGCACAACTGTTTCTGTTGGTGCTTGTGTATCTTGTTTCGTCTCAATATCAGTATACGTTATGCTTTGAATAGTCCTTCTCTAGGCAGGCTTTGCCGGTCTTTCGAGTACTCCAGTTCCATTTAGCAGTGCAGGTTGCAAATATGATAACTGCCCATTTAGCAGTCTGCTTAGTAAGTCACTAAATTAGTTTTGTTACATTGATAACCTCGATCTCGCTGATTGTATGCTATTGGATATGACTTCCCATTTACGTCCCCTCAGATTCCCTACTTGGGGAGTTGGCTGACTGTGTGAATTGGCTTGTGGTTGTCTAAATATAGTGGAATGCTAAATAGTTCATCAAGGTTAGGCAAAATAGGAATTAGGAAATTGAATAATGGAATATATCTTTCGTATTGTGAAGAGGAGGAATTTGTGGTTATGTTCAAAGAACACGTCATGCCTTATACACTAGGACTTAGGGAGGACTGCTGGTAGAATCATATACTATTGCTCAGTACTGGAAGGGAATATTCGCCTGGAAAGATAGGCTTTCTGCTTGATCAGTATTATGATCCTAATTTTGATGTTCTTAGCTATCATGATATTTCTGACTCTAGTTGAAAGGGTTCGATGAGATGGGCATCCCTAGTATAGTCGACTAAGCAAAATCTAGCCACAACAAGTATCTGTTAGCCACACTAATTCTAGCAAGATACTCAACATACCTAAAGCTGATTAGGATTATCAAACCTCATCTCCCAATCTTAAATCAACAATACTGAATGTCTAATTTGTATTCACACCATGCACTCATGAGTTTGACTAGTGTAGTTCGTCAACACCCACCCAGTTAAGGACAGAAAGCTCGCCATGACTGAATGAGGAAAAAAAGTCTCAGATGTTAACCCAAGGAGGTGTACGAACTGCCACTATTATAGCAGATCGGGACCACTAGCGAGAAGCTGAAGTAAGTGCACTCAATCATATTATTACTATCTCATACTAGCTAAAGAATTACCAATAGAAAATTCTAACTAAAGTGAAATAAGATCTAGCATAAGGTACTAGAGTTTGGGAAAATGAAAAAAGAAAAAAATCCCTTCAGAGAAACTAGGAGAATTCCAAATTATTTTCATCCAGGCCCGGGTCTTTTTAGGCGGTGCAGTTGGGGTGATGGCGATTAGATGTTGCTTGGAGCCTAACCAACACCAGTGGTCGAAGAAGCCCTGGGAGCCGGAGGTATCACGAGAGCTGCTGGTTCAGTTATGGGATCTGCTTGTTTGGTGCCTATAGGCAGGCCGCCCGAACTAAAAATGGGAGTGCTGGGATTTGCTATGCCAGATGGATCTTTCAGAACACTGCTGCTAAGAGCCCTAGCTCTGGTCGGACAGCGAAAGGGATACCGTTCCCGTCCTCAAAATCTAAGGACAACCGTTATCACGAATAGCGGTGGGCCCAACAACTGGAGACATTCCTACCGGCGGGCTGGTAACTTTTAGGTTGGGGACTGTGGGGCAGTGTTCCGAACTGTCCGGGATGGCGGGGATAATGCCAAGAGGACGGGACGGGCAGGATGGGACGGGACCGCTAGCTGTAGTCCGGTGCAGGGCAAATTACTTGTGGGGCTGCCGGGCCTATGCGCTTGGCCGTTCTAAATAGGGTGAGAAACACTTGATAGCGGTTACTTAGGCGGACGGCACAGGATGGACAGAATTGTGCGGGGGACCATAGGGGGGATCAGAAGACGGTGTGGTGTAGGTAAGGACTGTAGAGTGCAGGGAAGAATTGTGGGGGGACAAAGACGGCAGGTATTTACAAAGACCGCGGGGTACGTGTTGATAAAAATGAGAGGTAACACACCACGACATAAGGCCGCCTTGAAAGCATCGCCTAGTGGAATATACCCACGCCCCTTCACTCTTCAGGCATGTTACTCACTGTGACACACCCGGACGTCACCATGACAACAAAACCCCCACCAACGGTCCGACTCGGGCCAGAGGTGCAATTGGGGTTCCTCAGGCAAGCCACAATTGGCGTTCTCACCCTAGTACCTAGGCGAGTGCGACAACTCATCGCTTCCAAAAACCGCGCACAACAAAGCCTCCCAAAACGATCATTACCACTCAACTAATACATTATACTATAAAAGTCTTTAAAGGAAAGAATTGCTACGTTGATACAGTGCAGGTATCCGTATGTAATAGTTAGTGCCGCTAGAGAGATAGTCTATTCTTTACCCGCGGTGAGAACACCAATTGTTTTAACCGTGGTGAAACCGGTAGTGAGAAACAATGTGTAGCAGATCGTGATGCCTCCGTTTCCTGTGACAGCGCGAATGGGAAAATATGAATGTCGTGAGTAGCCAAAAATATTCCAGCAATTTACGCGTATACCCCTTTGCCCCTGCTACGGTAATTCGCTGTGCTCTACAGATGACGCCCGGGCCCCACCTGCTGATACCGTTCCAAAAGACTGTAGGGCCCGGCCGTCATCTACGAAGGTACAGCACGTAAGTTTTGAATATTTTACTAGCAGGGGATGTAACGCTAGCAGGGGCCAAGGAAGCAAAGGACAGCGAATTTGGTATACTGGTTGCCTAATTCACCTCCTCACCCCTGTTAGTCGAACATCCCCTGCTAGTAAAATATTCAAAACTTACGTGCTGTACCTTCGTACAGGACTGCAGTCTTTTTCCTAGACGGACGCCTTGCCCGGCCGTCCTTACCCACCCTGCCCGGGACGGATGGGACTATGACGCCAGGGCCCTGGCGTCCTCCCTGGACGGTTGGGAACACTGATTCTCAAGCCTTAGTACTCTCTCTTTTCTCTTCACCGTCTCATCCTATTTCACAATTTCCTTCTTCTACCGCAATCCTTAACCCTGATGATACTATCCGTTGTTTACTAATTGTTGTAATGTGACATCCTTCATGTTCCATCTCTTAGTGTACTTTAGGCCCAAACTTCTAACCCCTCTTGCCATTCCTAAACCCTTCCAAACATCTCCGCTGCAGTTAATTTTTAGTATAAACAATTATCACTTCACTTCCCTTATTTCACAACACTTTCCAGAACATAACTCTCCTTAACCAAAAATCCGTTGTTGTAGTAGGTGTCTTACAATAGATATTGAACATTCGTGCAAATTTTCAACAATGTATTCACGCCACGCATATTACTAAGTTAGCTGCTGAGTAGCGCATTACTTGGCGATGCTGGATATAGTGCTATTACTGAAGGGGAAAAAATGGCAGGGGCAACCACAGCTGCGCTAAGTTGCATGAATTCAGCGACTCCCTGCGCCAGCTATTTTTAGGTATTTTTGGTGACTCGACTAAAGTGTAATTGGTAACAAGGTTTCTGTAGTCCTGTGATTACAGCTAACACGGTTAGGCCACAAGCAAGAGTCAAAGAGCACCTGAGTGAGCCGTTAATATCTCTTAATAATGTGAAGCACCCTAAGAGGTTGCTACTTGTGCAATCGATTCAACCCAACCCAATAAGATGAAAGAAGCAGTGGCAAAACATCTAGCTATCTGGTGCTATTCAGAGGATGAATGCTTTAGTCTCCGTGCCTGCCTGATTAACCTCCTTACTAAGCTTCACATCGACGATGGAGACCTGGATTGGGCAATGATAGCCGCTTTGGGAGATTTTGAGGAAGGAGAATTCTGTACCGCCGATATTCGCTGTCGCTTTAACTATCGAAGAGGTTCAAGTTCTGGCATCCGCGGACAGCTATTAATCCACGTTACTCGAAAGTGGAGCGCAGTGTTCGCAGAGGTCCGAGGCCCCCGCGGGCCCGGCGGGGGGACTACCAAGAGCCCGGGACGGGACGGGACGGCAAAAATGTAGTCCGTCTTCGTCTTTTATTCCGACATGTCGGGCAACTTTAGAAAATGACTAGACGGGACGAAGAAATACTATCCGCCCTCGTCCTTGATCTTCTAGGATGGCCATCATTAGGAAGGACGACGAGCCCCACGATCTGAGAGATCTTCTGGTAGGGGACGGCAGGTGCCTACATAGGACTGCCGGGGACGATGGGGGATGGCAGGTGACGACAGGGGACTGCCGGGGACGGTGGAGGATGGTGGGGTACTGTTAGTAACCGCTAGAGAATATAAGGACGGTAGGGGACGGCGGGCCACTGTAGGCGACAGCAGGAAACTGTGGGTGAGTGTGAGAAACCGTGGGGGCCACCGGGGACTACTGAATGAATCCTATTCACCCTATATCCCTACACCCTCTTCGAACAATTCTAAGTTCATCAAATAATCTGGCGATACAGTAAAGGATATCGGCGAACATTATATAGAAGACTCAGAATAACCTTGTCTAATTGTAAAATAATGAGGACAGCATCTATCCAGATCTTGATTATACAGCAATATCATATACTTTAATCCCAATTTTACTTACTCTCCCTTTACCTACCTGACTTTAGTATTGTAGGAGTTTACAGAAGTACTAGAATTCTTATTAAGCTACCACCAGTGGAGTAATTAAATGCTTGTGGGGGACGGCCGGGGAACTGTCCTTCCCTCGGATGTGTCGGGTAAGTTTCAGAAAAGACCGGACGGGATGACGGAATGCCGTCTGTCCTCGTCTTTGTTTCCTACTCGTCGGGCAACTTTATGAAATGACCGGACGGGACGACAGAATGCAGTCCGTCCTTATCCTGGCTCAGGACGGACGGATTGCCCTCGTTGCGAACACTAGTGGAGCTGATCACGCATTTCTTTGGTTTCCAAGATGCATCAAGGAGTTTTCCAACAGGCACAGGGTCAGCAAAGGTCTAAAGATCCGCAGCCCCCTCTTAAAAGCCGATGTGGAATGGGAAAGGGGAAAAGGCTTTGAGAAACTTTGGTAAAGTCTTAGAATTGTGATACGATGTGGTGGGAATCTGAACTCGTCACTTCTTGCACTCGTTTGCATCCTCACAGTAGCGACTAGTAGTGTAATGAAATATATCTCCGCTCATTCTATTCTTAACTACCAAACGGCTTAAGTAGGAAAGGGTTATTGTCGCCTACATAACCCATCCTCACCCACCGTTGTTTGTAGTATCTTGTGATCGATCCCGCCAACGAGTGTCGCTCTGAGCCCACCACACCATCGCCCCACAGCCAACCTATAAGCTACCTGCCGGCGGGCAGGAATGTCCCAGCTGTCGGGTGCACCGCTATTCCTGATAATGGCCGTCCCTGAATTTTGAGGATGGGAATGGTATTTCTTTCGCCATCTGACTCGATCCAGGGTTCTTAGTAGCAATGTTCCGAACGATCCGTCCTGGGTACTGAAGCCCCAGGAAGGCCATCTTCAGCTTGGGTGGCGGGCCCTATAGGGTGAGACAGAGTTTTTCGCGAGTAGGTGTAGGGCTGCAGAATGTGCCAGAGGACAGATAGGGAGGATGCCGGACTGCGGGGCGTTGTTGT
The DNA here is from genome assembly GCA_003070745.1 of Tuber borchii. Taxonomy (NCBI): domain Eukaryota; kingdom Fungi; phylum Ascomycota; class Pezizomycetes; order Pezizales; family Tuberaceae; genus Tuber; species Tuber borchii. The sequence continues at coordinate 252,890 of NESQ01000098.1, read as the reverse complement.
GAATAGAGGGGTTACAAATGGAGATAATGATTGGGCTGAAGGATTTTATGGAGTGAAGCGAAGTGGCTCAAGTAAACAAGAGTAATTTATATTGAAGGGGCTAAGAAGTTATAAGATTGCTTGAGAAAGGAAAGGGAAAAAAGGAAGCAAGGGCATCAAGAAGATTTTATAGAAGAAAAACGATTGAGGAGGAAGGTTTTACTCAGCGGAGTAGAGCGGCCTAAGCGAGTGCACGGAGTTTTGATTAAACAGGAAGGTTTGTACATGTATTTCTTATTATTTCTATCGCCATTACTTAGAGGGCAACACCCTGGCGAAATGGACTAGTAATACGCCACTTGGGGAGGACTCCTGTTTTCATGTTATGAGCCGGGATTCTAAAGTGTACTATAGAAACTGGCCCCCAAAATGAACACGATATATACCTGCAAACCAGCTTCCTTTTTTGATAGAGTATCATAATCTCATTGCAATATGTTGAGTTAGGGCATGCTGATGGGCTCGCGCTAGGTTGGATACCTGGAGGGAACTAGTGTCCGGCGATAGGTGATGGTGGGCCAACTGCATAAACCGGCCACCACACGTGTATCCTACCCCAGGCTATCCACTCTCTGTACTTACAGCGAACATAGTTCTTTTGTGCCTTATTTCCCCTCTTACCTGAGCCCCCCACGGCTCCATTTTTGTTGGAAAGAGCCGCACTTGGTATGGGGAAACGGTCCGCACTCAGGGGGAGGCAGTGGTACACTTATGCACCGTTGGGACATACAAGCCATGAATATTTTTCTCGTATTTGTCTTTCCTTTCTTCTTGCCCTTTCCTATTCTTGGCCTTCCTTCCTGCTCCTTCCTGCAAACTCGAAGGAAGAAATCATGAACTCCTTCAGGACACGTCATTACCTCCACTTAGATTATTTTCAACAATTTTTTGCCCATTCCTTATTGATTCTCCATCATTCACCCTCCCACCTTTGCGCTTTTGGCATCTTTTTTCGGGTGCTCCAGCTATAATTTTTGTTCTCCATCTTCCTTCAAGGCTTCAACTTGTAAATCTGTTTCACCAAATCTCACTCGCAGGGGAATGATTTAACTAGTTCCTAGAGATTGGGAGTGTAAATATCTTGAGAAATAATTCTATCGCTTGAGCTCATGCGGTATAATTGTAGCAAGATCCTCTGCAAGGTAGAGAACTGTGTCCTATTTCCCACTCACCTTAGCCGCTGTGACTAGTTGTGATTATTTCCGGTTTTTGTGGGAAATATTTTTAGAGATAGGACAACTTACTCATCCTAGTCTAGAAGTACTAGGAGATTAGAGGGAAGCAAAGGCCCCATTGAAGAAAGTCAGAGTATGACTAAAATATTACCGATTTCCCAGTTTGAATGTCTAGGTGACTCTTGTCTAGGGAGTATGCGTTTTACAATAGTATTATCCGGGTTATTAAGAGTGTTATGGGGTATTTTATAAAATTGCATAAACAATATTATGATCTCATTGCTTAGTCTCCTCTTCCCTCAGATTCTCCCCATGAATCATTCTAGTGCCAAGAACCTTTCGCAGTCTTGAGGGTCACACAACCCACAAGTCTAATCCTCTGTTGCTGTTTCCTTTCCTCGCTTTCTCAACTATCATACCACAAACAACCTCAACCGCGACCAGACACCTTTGAAAAAGTCATCAACCTTCGCAGTTTGTTTTTCATTTTCCATCCATTTACTCTTCTCCTTTCACTGTGGTGCTCTCTGCTCTAGTAGTATAGTTACCTTTCCTCAAACTGCCAATAACCACGGACAGCTTTGACCACTACCAGGCACCTTTTAAAAAAATCCTCAACCATCGCAGTTTATTTTTTCATTTTCCTTCCTTTTACTCCTCTCTTTTCGCCCTTGTACCCTCCTTTCTGATAGTACGGCTACCTTCCCTTACTTTCCCGTCAACTACGGATAGCTTCAACTCCAACTAGACACCTTTGAAAAAGCCTTCAAGCTTCACAGTTTCAAGTTTTTTCATTATCCATCCGTCCACTCTTCTCTTTTCACTGTGCTCCCTTCCTCTCTGGTAATGCTATTACCTTTTCTCACTTTTCTAATAACTACTAACAACTTCAACCACTAATAGGCACCAATTGAAAAAGTCCTCCACTTTCCCAGCTTTTTTTCTTTGTTCTATCAATTCACTTATCTCCTTCCAGTATAGTACCCTCCACTCTTGTAATTTGATGAAGTCTCATTAACCGCATTTTTGCATATTAGTAGAAGAAAATCAGGTCACCGCAATGCCACCCAAAACACGAACCGAGACCCTAAAGAATCTTCAAACTAAATGCGAGATTAATGACATTGATCCAGTGGGGACGATAGATGAGCTACGAGAACGGTTAGCCCATTGGGAGCTAGCGAGACTTGTTGCTGGACTACCTCTTCCTACACCAGAGAGTTTGTTAGAAGATGAAGCACAGGATATGGATACAAGAGGCAGCGGTGGCAGAGAGAAGGTAAGGAATAAGGCTGGAGAGTGGGTAGAAAATGTTTGTGTGGAAGAGGAAAAAGATTGTGAGGCTGGGAGTAGTACGGATATTTCCGTTGGCCATGGCATCATTGGTCTTATGGAGAAACTCAACCGGGCAATCGATTCACGCATGAGCAGGCTTGCTTTGATAGAGGAAGAGATAACTCAACTGCGGGAAAGGAGAGCTTTAACCCGGCAAAAGTGGGATTCTCTGCAGGACCGTGTTGAAGATTTGATACCGCTTGTCGAACCTTACTTGGCAATGCGAAATTGTTTCATTAGCACGTTTAAAAGAGATAAATTAGGGAATGCAACAGAGGAGGATCTGGAGATAATCAAGGAAAGAACCTTTTCTGCGAAGGAGTTTGAAGGAGATGCAAGTACCGATGTACAATTGTATTACAGCCCTCACAAACGAACCGATTGGTATGTGTTTGAACAGCTGTATGGACTTCCGGCACCAGTCGTGAAACAACTCAGTTAGTATCCCCTACTGCTCAATATAAAAGAGACTAATTATTGACCAATACTAATTTGTCTAGCTCATCGAGATACCCTCACTGTTTTAAACACTCATGCTGCTATCCTGGCTTCTAATACCCAAAAGGGTACTGAGATATTCTACAAGTTGTTTTCAGTCTTTATTGAACTTTTCGAGAAGTCTAACTATGATCCGGCTTATTTAGAGGGATTCTCAACACCTGTAAGTGATGCCTACTGGGCATTTATAAAATGTTGGAAAGGAGAGGTTGCTGGCGTTGACTCACAGATCGTGGATTGAACTTTTTTTGCTTTTATTCTTTCCTTTTTCCTTTACCACTTGGTCAGATTGATATATCACAAATAGCTTTGAGATTTCTCGTATAAAGTGATTTATTATGTTACAATCATGGATAATGTTGCTTTAGAATGTTGATCTAGACAGAGGGAAAAGAGACAATAACAAAATGCTGAAGCTAGAACGCCGAATATGGAATTAGTCAAGACATAATCCTGTCTTTAGCTCTGAGAAATTGATAAAATCTGTTGCTTCGTTTCTATATGTCATATTTTATGACAAGCTACTATACAGAAAAGTATTTAGCATAAAGAAGAAAAAACCAGACCTGTAAAAGAGAAGGGACAATAAATAGCAAGGTAAGGTACAGTATAATAAAATAGTTGTCGTAAGATCAATTTTAAAAGCACAGTTCACTATCAAGTATCTTTCCATCCACATTATAGTAGAGCACTCAGATATGTCAAATCTGAACACCATCAAGATTTTCTAACTTAACTGTTTAGTCTTAATTATGCCTTGTAAGTATCATAATTGTGGAAATAATTTAAAAGATTTTCAAGCTGCAATATCATGTTTCCTGCATGAAGCCTTACTCAGCTCTTGGGCCTTTCTTACTATTACCTGGGCAATACAGTTGTCGGGGGGCTTCGGTTGGTCTCTGGTTGTCTCACTTTCAAGTTGCCTAATTTCCTTACAGCCCAAAGACACAAGAACCCATACCGTGATAATCACTCAACTCTTGCGAAACCCCCACCATATCTTACCGCCTAATTCAAAGTTTAAACCCGAACTTAACAAACAATTTCTTCTTCTTCTTCACTGATAATCACTCGGCTACCACGGTTGCGCAAACCTTCAATGCATCCTATGGCCTAATTCAAAGTTTAAGCCCGAATCCAACAAACATTTCTTTTTTTCTTCTCCACTCATAATTGCTCGGCAGTTGTGAAAACACCCACCACATCCTATCTCCTAATTCGAATTTTAAGCCTTAACCAAACCAATAACTCCCTACTCCCCGACACCAATAATCACTCGACTGCTGCCAAAAACCCCGCCACATCCTACCACCCAATTCGAAGTTAAAGTTACAACCTATAATAACTCAACTCTTGTGAAAACCCCAACCACATCTTACCATCTAATTTGAAATTTAACTCAGAACCTAACCACGAATTTCAACTTTTTTTTTTTTCTTCTACACCAATAATCACTCGACAGTTGCCAAAACCCCACTAACTCCTAAGACCCAATTCAAATTTTAAGCCCCAACCTAACAAACAACTCCCTCCTCCCCCACACCAATAATCACTCGACTGTTACCAAAATCCCTACCACATCCTATGACCCAAATTAAAGTTTAAGTTATAACCTAAGCAACAATTTCTTCTTCTGAAAATATCTCACTTTATAACAAAGGTATTCACCTCTTTAACTACCACTTATATCCTATCTTGTTAGTCAGGATATAGGGGACTAACAGAGAAGAATAGTGGACCAACAGTCATGGCTGGAAAGAAGAAGCAAGGCAAAGGGGGCAGAGTCGACAAGGGAAAGCAACCTGAACGCCCCCAGCAGGAGCCTGAGAATATGGGAACATCTTCCAAGACTCATTGTGAAGATCAAGCCGACACAGAATGCGAAGCGATCTTAGCTACTACAATCGAAATTGGGGAGGAGGAAGGAATGAGGAAGGATGCAAGGAAGACATGGAAGAAGGCTCACAAGGAGGATGAGGTTGGGATTTGGGCGGAGAATATGATTGTCACAGTGGGAAACCAAAGGGGCCTTCAAATAGCAAGTTGGTTGCATACTCTGAAGGCAAAGGACATAATCTCTGAAGCCAAAATTGCCTCGCTTCAGGAGGAACTTAATTCTGTGAAATCTGAAGCACAATTAGGAGAAAGAAGAGTCAAGGTTTACCAGGGGCAGGTGAACAACCTGCTAGAGTCACTTGATAGGTACTACCTGCTTCGGAATCGATTTATAAGTACCTTTAAACGGGACAAACAGCATAATGCTACCCCGGGTGATCACAAGATTATCAATTCAGGAAATACCTGGGCGCATGGTGGCGATGTTGTAGCCGATGCCAAACTTTATACCACTCTCACGAGTGCCCATAGAAGGACCGATGCAGCAGATTTTAAACACTTATATGGATTTCCACCACCTGTTATCGAGATAATCAGTAAGTTATCTACTTTCTTACTAGAGATAATTAAATTATTAATGACAGCTAACCTGAGGTGGCCAGCTCACCGAGAGACCATCCGTGTGCTGAACTGCCATGCTGAAATTAAAGCATCGAGGACAAAAAAAGCGAGTCCACTATTCTACGAGCGGTTTGAAACATTCATTGACCTGTTCAAGAAATCGAACTATGACCAAACCTATTTACAAGATCATAGGAGTGCTTTGGCCATCGCATACCAGAGATTCTGGGATGCCCATAAACAGGAGGTTGTAGTTGAACAACCCTCTGAGAAGTCTGATTAAGAAGCGATGTTCCTGAGGTTGTGGGGTAGGGTTATGATGGTCAGGACTAGGTTTTGTCTTAAGGACTCTGTTGGCTGCATGTTAATTGATATGTGTTGAGAATTGCTCCTTTAGCTAGCTACAGAACTTAATCAACAATCTTTTGCTACCCAACCAAAATCTCTATTTCATTACAATATTCTATTACCGATACTGGTATCATGTTTGTATGCTACAAAATATGGAGCTTGGTCATAGTACCCGTATCTGGCATTTAGTTATCGGTGCTTGCGTGCAAACAAAGTCATAGTGTGATAAGTGCCGGACTCAGATTCTGGTGTACTCGAGTAGGTAGCCTATAGATGTACTAGTGCAGTACAATCAGCTCGCAGAACTTACTAGACCACTCCTCTCATACTGCCAATGGGATTATAGTCTGTCCTTTTTCAGTCCACTGAGAGTCTAGGGCAGCTGTAGGTAGGACGGGACATCCTACCAGCCCAGTAGGGCCTCGAGGATGATTTCAGCTCTCCCACCTAGGATGTGTGTACTCAGGCCATTAAGTTAGACATTTCAAGTTAGAGATTTCAAATCCCTCACTATTTATCATTCTTAAACGGTGAGGGTTAAATCGGCAGGGTTACGATTCCAATCAGCACAGCTAACGATAAAACTTTAGGATAGTGTGGGGAAGTTTGCTTATTCTTTTCTAACTGATGGTATCTGAACAGTAAAGATAAATAGATATAAATCAGCAAGTAAATTACTTTCTACTCTTTCCCTTGCACTTGCACAGATTCCGCTCAGCAGAATCCGGGTTTCTCATAATTTCCACATTACTACGAGGGAGAATGACCAGCTATGTCGTACTCCCATACGTAGAGAGTACATACCCGAAAGCCTATTTTCAACACTGCAGTTCCCTGTCAGAAACTGTGGCTTCTCTGGATCCGATTACCAGTAGTTGATATCATCATATGCTTTCAGTATACAGATGCCGAGATGAGTTTTGTCCGGTCTCACTGTATTCGGAATTGGGGACTAGTAGGAACACTAGTCTTAGAAGAGAATTCTAAAAGGGGGCAAAGACTAGGCTCTTGTGCTTATCCTGATTGATGATTTTAACAATAGATAGAGTCAATAGGCAAGAAAAAACTATCACAAAGCGGGAATATAGAAATATATAATCGCCTTCCGTCTTGCCTTCTTTTCAAAAGTTTCACTGCCAGCCCACTCCGTATTTGGCCTTTCATCCTACCTCCTGCCTACGGTCACCAAGTTTTCCAAAAGGCCTTCTCTCCAGCATACCTAATTTGTTCGCCAATTCCCCAATGCCTCAAAAACGTAGATCCTCCCCAACTTTTTTCCTTCTCTCCTTGCTCCCAGCTAGCCTTCAGTTCTCATGATTGTCTTGCTCCGAGGGCGGTCGGTCTTCAGTTATAGCATAGTTTTTCCTGGAATCTTTTGCCCTCTCTAGATCACTTTTTTTTTACCGCCTTCAAGCCTACAATTCTTGTTACCTCAACTTTAGTTCATTTACATCACAATCATGATCACCACCCTGGCCATCATTGCTCCTGCAGTTATCGTTAGAGTTTATTATTATTTCTCTTGATTTATCTTTTATCATTGTGTATGACATCGCTAATCTAATTTTATCCTATTTCTACTAGTTTATGGAACACTGCTAATAGTTACCTGATTCCCAATACACGATGAGAACATAGGTATATTATACCTCCGCTCTCGTAAGGAATAGAGATAAAGTCAGGCAGCCGTTCAACCGGTGAATGAAGAAATTTTACAATATTCCCCACCATGCCAGACATCTCCTATTCCCCTATTCCCCACAGTCCTCCCCAATACCTACCGTCTAAGGCCACCCCCCACAGCCATTTGCTATATCCCACAGCTTTTTGATAACCCTTGTGACCCCCCACAATCCCTGCCATCATTCAAGACTGTACCAGGGTATTTGGAGCTAGCGAATTTAAAGAGTATTTAGGGTACTAATTATACGGAGGTAGTACAGCGCCTAAGTTTTGTATGTTCCACAAGCGAGGTAAGCTGCCCTTTCCCCCTGTGTAACTTACAAAACTTAGTAGTTGTACCTCCGTACGGAGGGGGGAGGTATTGCGCGATTGGTGGTCTGTAGACACCGGTAGTGCCGATTTCGCTTGCCTTCATACTCGTACTGTATTGTCGACGGACAAAATTAACCGCGTACCAACGATCAATAGCAACACAACCCTCCTCAGCATCCCGCACTTCCAATGCCACCTAAAGAAATTTCTCTAGCTGTATTATTAATTTCTTCTATGTATTCTACCCTGTACTTATACTTTGATTTTTTTGATTTATTTTAATGGTAGTGGGGCTGGGGTGCTGTTGTCATAGGCGAAATTTTGCCCACTTCGGTAATGCGCGTTTAATTTTGTCCGGGGACAATAGTGTCGTGGCATTTGTAAGACGTCATGAAATTACAAGTATCTAATAGTAGTCCCTCATCTCGCACATACCAATTTGCACTGCATTCACATCGACTGCCAGCTCTTTCTTGTCTCTTTTTTTCTCCCTCCGCCCTTTTTTGGCAGTTTCCGGCTCATCTACCACTGTCGTGCTGCTGCATGCTCATACACTTATTGTCTCTTATCCTGTGTGGCCTTCACTTTATCTGGCTTTGTGGTTCTCTCACACTCCAGTTCCCTCGCACTTCGCTCCTCACTCACTCTACTTTGCATACCCTTCATAGCACACAAACTACACTTCTTGTGCCCTCTGATTCTTGCGCGCCTCTCACCCACTCCGGTTCCAGCGTACTTCCGTCTCATGAACTTCGCTTCTTGTGCACTTCCCTCCCCACTCACTCTACTTTGCATACACTTCATATCACACAGACTACACTTCTTGTGCCCTCTGATTCTTGCACATTTTGCTTCTCACCCACTCTGGTTCTGGCGTACTTTAGTTCTCGTGCACTTCGGTTCTTGCGTGCTTCAGTTCTCGGGCATTTCACGTCTACGTACTCAGATTAGGATCACTCCCTTCTTTCTCTAGCATTTACCTACTTCACCACACTTCTCGCACACCCCACACCTCACAGAGTCTACCTCTATCCTACTCCCATCCCTGTACCCTTCATTTCTATTCCTCTCATTCACTCTGCTTATCCCATACCCTACTTCTATCGGCACTCGGATCTTCTCTTACCTTTCACTCCTCCCATCAACGATTCTTTGCTCATCATTAACTCTTCACATCTACCATTCTCTACTGGCACTTCACACTCAACATTATACATACGAGGACACTCTTGATCACAATGAATCAGCTTCGTGTAGAAAACGACCTCATCACGCAAGGTATTACGAGTTGGGAACCGAAAAAACTACTCGGATATATTCAAGAGAAACTATCTGTACCACTTAATGCGGTTGATGCCGAGAAGTTTTTAGAAGCCCAGATTGATGGAAGTGTGTTCCTTTTTGGGGCTGGCGACCGCTCTTTCTTTCAGAATGCCTCCTTATCTTTTGGATCAAGTGTGAAACTTGCAGGACTTTCAGAGAATATTGCAGGCAGATATAGTAAGTACTGAAGCCTGTATTCAGTGACATCATGCTAATAGTATGACAGGGAATAGTGAACAAGCAGGACTGACATGGCCGTGCGATCATATCTTCAAAAAGCTACAATCGGAGTGCGAAATAGACACTGTGGTGCGTGAACTCAGTAGCCTTACCTCCCAACGTAGAAGTCAAATTTACCATGAATGTCTGCCATTAAGTAAAGAAATGCTTTCTGATCCTGCATTCATGACGAAATTGCCCTTCCCATTTGTGTTTAACACACTACCTAACAGATTCAAATTTGAGTCAAAAAACAATGAACACAATTGGATATACACAGGTCGTGAGAAATTTGCAGAACTCCTGGATAAGTTTCAGGAAATTTGCAAAAGTCCACATAATAGTGGCTTCTGGCTTCATGGAACGAGAGGTTATGGAAAATCACATCTTTTGGCCGCCCTTGTCTGTTATTTGACAGCGAGAGGTGAAAGGATTGTATACATTCCTGATTGCCATGAGTGCATGAAAGATCCAGTCAGCTATATAAAAACTGCAATGTTATTTGCTTGGGCGGATGATGATGATCAACGGGAGAGCATCATACTTCTCAAGACGATGGAAGCGATATATCGCTACTTCCTACGTGCCAGAAACACGATATTTGTGATCGACCAGCTGAATGCATTAGGATGCATGACGGGGGACAGCCCGGAGCAAGAGGAGAAAAAAGGAAAGCTTGAGACATGGTTACTAAAGTACCGCGCAAGACACAAGTCTATTCTGAGTGCTTCCGCAAATTTCAATACCTATCTCCAAACGCAAAGTACACAAACCAGTGAACTTCAACTCCATGTGTATGGTGGCCTAACTGCGGTAGGTTTCTATGCCCTAGAAAAGTATTAGTTTACAAGATGGAATGATTCTAACAGTAATTCAGAAGGAAATGAACCATTGGTGGGAGCGAAATTCTGCTATTATTCTAGAAGGTAATAACCTACGAGGAGGCTGTACTAAGGATGAAGTAGAAGACCAAACAGGGTGTATTCCTTTATTTCTAAACAGCTGTTTAGTGAATGGGGAGGTAGATTTGGGAGTTGCCGTCTTGAGGAAAGTGTGGAAACAGGCTGAATCGTTTGTGTCGCATACAAAAAGCACAGTAAACCCAGAGAGTTGGAATCAGTATATCACCCCTCTGGAATTTTAGAACTACACTAACTTCAGCAGATATTGTGAATATGTGAACGCCTGTATCAGGCATCAGGCTACGCCTACATCCGTAGATCCAAAACTAATAGATCATCGGTATTTCTACGAACGGTGCCCAACCTCAGCAACTCCATACGAGATAGGAGCATATGTATGCGGTATTGCCCGTGATGCCGTGGTCAAACAGTTGCGCAAGTTTGGAGAAAACAAGTTCGCCGATAGAGACTTTTTAAAGTCAATAGATGAGTACATCAACAACGAAGCGGTTATAGGGTTCTTTATAGAAGAGAATATATTGTCTACGATCGCGTTAAGGGGTTTAGAAATTGGGAGAAATATCTCTCAATCGATGGATATGCAGATGTTTCAACGATTTCCAACCTTTTCTATTACCGAGCGGCCAATCCTTTATTGCCCAATGCAATTTAATTTTCGTGCCATCGATGGAATCATCGTCCGATTCGATCTTTCTAATGGAGTCAATGGAAAAAAGGGTAAATGCTTTATGTTCCCCCTACAGATTACAATCGCCAAGTCACATGCGGATTCAGAATATGAATTCTTCAAAGATTGGATTGAGTGGATTAAGGATCTTGACCACTATGATCTTGAAGTAGTCTTTCTTTGGATTTCTGCCAAGAAGCCTTGGGAAAGGAAGGTCAAGCGATATCCGGAGTATATTTCGAAAAACGTTCATATTAGTGATGTCAACCGAGACACCTGGGAGCGCTACGATCGAGCTTTGAAGTCCAAAAACGGAAGGGGACAGACGAAAGCCATGGTGCCACAGAAACGAGGTCTAAGAAAACAAGATATGAGGGAACAAGAAGTGGTCAAGGACGAGAGCGAGATCCAAAGAGTAACTAAGGCTACCAAGCGGCGTCGGACAAACAGAGCTGTGTCAAAGGATGGGGTGGAGGGGAGTGACGGAGTGTCAATATGGGCAGGAAGGACCAGGAGTGCTCCGAGTCAATGACTAGTAGCTGCACTCTTTTCAGTAATACATCAGCGAGCATTGTATTTTTATAACTGACAGATATTCTTATTCTTGGAAAATGGACGAGTTGATTGTTGAGTGCTGGAACGTTGCCTACTTGTCTTGTCAGATGTTGTCAATACATTGATGTACATTCTTTAGACATCACATTTGAAGAGGCAAGATGAGGTTGTGCTTGTGTAGGATGCAATAGACGGTGGGGGGTCTAGTAGACTAGCTCTTAAAGTCAAATTTCCCGGTAAAGGCGCCATAGTTGCCTAGAGGATCTCCTTGAATGTGGAGCCGATGTGCATATCACTATATGCATGAGACGAGATTCTAGCACAACAGAGGTGATTGTGCGTTATTTTGCTGTACGTTGTACTAGTATGAGACAGTAGAATATTGGATAATGAGATTGAGGGAATACTCCCAGAATATTCGGAACAGCCTTGTGTGTCGATAAAGCTATGGGAATTGGTAAACAGCTAGGGATGAGATATAGGGAAGAGAGGAGGGCTTGTAGAGAGAACAGGGGGGAAATTGGGAGTGGGAAACTAATAGGAAACATTTCTATTGAAATATTAGTTACATGTCGATAAGTAACTCCTTTCCCGGGTGGCTAGGTATAGGCAAAGGCAAGGAACCTCTAGGAAAAGCATAATCTAGGTGGACAGGATCTTACATACAGTCGGGCCCTAGAGGAAATCATGCGACCTGTGGAAGATGAACTCTACACTTGGATGAAAACAAGATGTCCACTGTTCACATTACAATAATATGCGTGCTAGAGAATACCGCGAGCCTAGAAATCATTAGCAAGAAAAAAAATGTTGTAGGAGAAACGGAGGTGTGTGCCCCTTGTGTGAATGGGCCCATTCTCTACCCATACAAAAATGTAGCCCCTCAGGACAAACCAGCAGGCGTCAGCCACCTAAGGAAAAGGGGGAATTGTGTGCGGCCGATTGCAAAGGCGATACCCTGCCAAACAAAAGAGCTTCCACTCCTCCCCAAATGCAACAGGGATCCTCAGAAAGACCTCAAGGTAAGTTTCCGTCCAGCAGGAGCCCTTCCACTTGGCAATTGCTAATATAGTATAAGGCATTTCAGACCATAGGAGTAGCGATGATACTGGAGTTATCGCAACTATGGGAGGTTATAATTAGGGAATAGCAAAGGAGTTTGGGAGGGGTCGTACTTTCTACTTATTTTCATTCACAAGGATTTTATATTATCATAACGGGCTTTTCTGGTTCGATCTGTGTTGTGTTCGCATAATGTACATAGCCGTGAGACATGGAAGCACTATCATCATCCAGTGGCGTTATTGCGCTTCATGAGGTAGCACTTTGTTTTGTTATAAAAAACCGTTCTTCACTATTGAACTTCTGACCTTCACCCCCCTACTTTCCTTCAAGAACAAAGAAGTAATATACCTCATGGGTTTAGCAGTCACAGGGTGATCTGTCCAATGCCAAACAAGACACTTCTCTACTAGTAGCCGTACATACTAGTGAATTCATCATCTCGGCATTAGCAGGGAGAGTGGACCTGTGGTCGCCAGTCCGATCCCGAGAAGCCACGATGTCCGACACATTTTATTGGTATAAGGTTTCTTTCTCCTCTCAAACGCTTCTTTCGGCTTTCTATGGTTTTTTTATTCAAGCCGGGTACCCGTTTGGACTTCTTTATACATTCCTTTATTTCTTTTGTTCCTATGTACCTTTCTTTGAATGTCTTTGTTCCTTGTTGTGGAATCCCGGCCGTACTAGCAGGACTAAACCCCTTCTCTATATAGCTGGGCTGTATATTTCTTATTCTAATAGAAGTTTGCTGAATCAATAATCTTCACTGTTGGCTATTATCTTCATTAAAACGATCGCGCATTGCTACACATTTCTTTCTTTGATGTCGAGTGATATGCCGAGATCGTACACCATTCCTGCCCGGCTGACTGACATGCTTAATACAAATCCATCCCCCGGAGCCCGCAATACATCAGGCCAGAGCCAATACATCCGTAGGCCCCATCCACCCCGTCTTGGATCGACGGGACGACTGATAACAGTGGTCTAGACTGAGCTTACTTCGCAAAATCTCACTCGTCGATAATTGATGACGGATTTTATAGGTATAGCCTTCGTTCTTTTGGAGAGAACTAAATTCGGATAAGTCAAATTCGGACTGCATTAAGCCAACACTAAGCCATACTAACCAGGGCTGTCGCACTCGAATACATACGATAGCAAATACTATTTCAACGCAGATATCCAAATCTTTCCGAGTGATCGCGGATGATTGACCTCTTAGCCTATGCTTTGTCAGAAAATACCCAGCTGCCGTACCTATTTTTCTAACCAAGCACCCGTAAACCTACTTACAGGTCTAACCGACGCAGCTTCATATAGGTTAAACACCACCGACTGGTCTCCATCACCTAACGACTACCACTGGCATTCGTTTGAAGATTGGAGCTGGCTTCCTGGGGAGAATTACGCAGCCCACTGTCACCGGTACGTATATACTTGGCATACGGTACCCTAACTAATGGAAGCCTCGTCTTCTCCTGCCTGCTCTGGACTACAGTACTGCACTTTCCCGTGGTAGTACTGTGATTTCTCAGAAATTTTCATACCCCCGGTGGTATGATTTGATAGCATGGTAAGTTACCACGTCTCGGCAGCCCTTCTCTAAAGCCTCCTCTCCTAGCCGTCACCGCAAAAAGCGAGCTACAGACGACTATAACCGCCAATGCCAAATTCCCAGATGAGAAGCATTTCCTCATCTCGCTCTCGTTTACACGGGCCCGTTCATAACCGTACCGTATTCTGAATCGTATCATACGTACTAGAGTGCTATCGTACTAATACTTGCCCGAGAACTTTGAGAGCAGCAGCGCTAATACAGGCGCCAATCCTCACCATCATGGCATGACACTTCCGTACCATACATGTACTCCCAAGTACTATCCCCTAAACCGCTGAGACATTCAGGCCCATTTAAAATGTTGAACACTAGCCTATTTGAGTAGTCGGGAGTAGATCTACACGCTCCCCATCGTTTCCATCACGGACATACTGAGGAATGCAGATTTTGCGAAATTCTGAGTACTACGCCTCTAGTAAACCGCAAGGTTTTTCCTATCACGGTTACTCAAATAGGCTAGTGTTCAACATTTTAAATGGGCCTGAATGTCTCAGCGGTTTAGGGGATACCCATCGGCGACATCCCAGCAGACTTATTTTTATTTCCAATGAAAAAAAATTACAATCTTAGCGTCATTAACGGGACCTACCGCGCGACTAAGGTTAAGCGAGCCCAGCTGGAATATTCAGAAACGGCGCAACCCGTGCTAGGATAGCAGGTGATATATTCGATGGTCTGGACTGCCGGTACCGTACGGGAGGAGTGTAGCACCGGTGCAGGCACATCACGGCAAAAAATATATTTGTCCCTGCGAGTGTACTGGTACGTATCCAACTATCTCCGCTAGTCCTTTAATTTCCGGATTCAGCGGCAAATGCTTCTGAGAAGGGCTAGTGCTTTCCTGGATCACCATAAGATCACCCCATATGGAACGTTGAAGCTCATTAACCGATATTCGCAATTCTGTTAAACTTTTTCAAGCTAAACTTACCATGGGCTGACTGGCAGATTCTCCCCGAGGATCCGATAGCGGATTACACGGGAGCTTATGGCACGGTAGTGTACAAGTACTCGCGGTACTCTACTACGCACCACTTTCCCGAATTATGTTGAATCGGATACCCTGCTGCACTATACGGAACCTGCGGCATCTCTGAGCAATCAACCACATAAGGGAGTTTTCGGATTCATGTGAGGTTTCTCCAACCCTCTCCCTGGCCCGTAGAGAGAGTTGGCCTGTTGAGCCTGGATGCGACGGTAACTTGTAGAACTGTGGCAAAAGAGGGAAAAACACATGGCCCGGCGAAGAGATCCAAAGAGAGCCTATGGAAGGGGGAGAGTATGGAGTGATGGAGAGAAGAAAGGAGTAGGGAAGGGGAAAAGCAAAGCCAAAAAGGTATTAATACCGCCTCTGGATGTCTTTGGCGTGACAGAGTGAGAGAAAAATCGTATAACTTGAAGAAAAATAGAGAAGGTGTATTCCCACTCCCATCTGAGGCCTTATCTCTAGATAGGCTGTTGTCCTGGATGAAATCCCTGAAGTTTCGTGCATAGTTGAATGTGAGTGGGTGATAGAGCCGTACCTAGCCACAACGAATGCTGAGCTTATGGTATATTTTCTTCTGAGTAGTAAGGAGCTCAGCACAGCGAAGATGGGGGAATTGGAAAAAGTGAGACATAGAAGGAAGAGCGGGGGGTTCTAGGGAAATGGGATAGGAGGGCTATATAAGAGAAAATATTTGGGGAATGAAAATAATCCTGAATGAAGTACATCCAAAGGTTATTTTTTCCTATAGTACCGGTACCTTAGGTACAAGCAGGATTAACAAAGGGCTAGATAGATGTGCTTTGCGTCTAGCCATCTAAATATTAAAATAAAAATAAAAAAGCAATCCAAAACCGACAAGCTCTTCAAGGATCATTCTTTCTCTTATCACACTGCTAAAGGAAACAATAATCTATCACCGTTGGAGGGCCATCTATGGGAGATGAGGAACAAAACGACCATGGAATTACCGTAGGAATTCATCCCCGGGCAATTCGGAACTCGTTCGTGCCGGTATCCAATACGCTTTGAAGACTTTATCCGAACATACGCCATTCCGCTTCATCAGCGGCCTCGCCCAGATCGCATTTATCGCATTTATCGCATTTGTCTATTCGTATCGTTTTTTCGTTCAAGGAGGATATATAATATGGGAACAAGGGGGGGCTGATTCCAGAACCTTTCAATTCAAATTCAGTCCTTGTATGTCGCGGTGCGACTGTATGAACAATGGTGAAACTCGGTCCTCACACCGCACCGTCCTCGGCTATGGATCTTTGATCGGACTCACGATGGATGTGGTGGTGAAATTTTATGATACAGTAGAGCGAACCTGAGCCGAGTTCTACTAGAATGCTATTGCTGGTCAACTAGAGCCCATGGAAAATCTTTGCATACCGAATTAGACTATTTGTGAAATTTCCTCCCCAGTCGACCAACTGATCCGGAACATGCCGCGCCAAGGGGGAGGGGGGCGGCGGACAGGGATTGAGGTCGACAAACTAATGTCCCTTCTATGAGGACTACATAGAGAGATGACCTTTATCTTGCTTTCTTCCTACTAATGAGCTTGAAATCAATGACTGGGGTCACGTTGTGCGAGCACTCGAGTACTAGTACTGCACAATGCAGTAGTGGGCGGTTTGATAAAGGACGTGTAACATCTTGGATTTCAACTCTGACCATGACAAGGCCTTCTTGTTATTCCTCGGTGAAGTAAAATCCATTGATCAGTCCGAGACGAAACCACAACCTACTCGGACGGATGCTGATTTGTTCATTTCCTATGAGGAAATCGCCCCCTGGTCTTTCACTGGTAATATTTTATCTTCACCACAGAAAAGTTTCCCGTTCAAGTTTCGCCGGTCGAGGGAGGGGGCGTCCAAGTGGCTTGCTGCCTCGTCCCATTTGCTACCGGTATTGTATTTACTCGAGCAAATAATTCCCCAGCAAGGAAAGTCGAACTGCAGTATGCATTCCAGCCCGGTTCAAAATGTGGAATACTGGCCCAGTTGGATAATCGTGATACCACAATCTGCGGAGAACCAGAATAGTTGAGCAAGGGACGAAGAATTGTTTGCAGCCCGAAGGGATGGAATTCTGTGTTTCCGTGGGGATTACGCGAAATGCGATTGCTGTGCCCTGAAGCAATTTCTCCTCAAGCCACGCCTTCTAACCCTTGCAAGTTGTATTCTGGAAGGGTGTGGGAAATTTTTTGGTGGCTCAAAGGAGGTCTAGCGCCCAGAATACGGCTGAATCAGTACTGCTCAGCATGGCAATGGTGAAAACGTGAGAGTCCGCGTGGATTTACTTCCCGATTCCTAAAATAGGCTAGACTCAGCATTTTAGACTCGGGCGGGAGTGTCTCAGCGGGTGGGAGAAACAACTTCCACCTTCTCGAAAAGACGCTATTCCAAACTTAGAAATCATGGATCGGGTTCGCCACGGATGCGGGTTTTGGCTGCCCGGACCATCCGGAGCGGCAGAAACAAAGGCTAAGAACATGGGACAGGGATAGACAATGGTACTTGTCTCGTACTCGAGTACTCGTACGGAGCGTAACTAAAATTTCAGTTGCAACGGCGGACCTGAGAAACATGATCCGGATCTCTATTTCCTCTTGCGTTGGTCAGCTTTGAAGAGATATCATACAATTGATGGATGAGGAACCTGACCACTTGTTCAACACACCAATCAAAGAAACGGCTCTTTCCAGGCTCATGTTCCTTGCAAGCAATCGAAGGTTTGGTTTGCGTCTCCAGATAAGCCAGTCGGGGCGAAACTTGCCACTAATTTCGACCAGATCGACCCCGCTCTTCCGCACCATACCACAAGGGTTTTATGCCTGACCCTTGTACAGTAACCTCCAACCAAGGTTTGTATGTATCAGATTCTCGGTAGGCACTCCGATGGGAGGTGACTAAGGGAGTTATGATACAATACTTGTACCTGTCCTGTTGCTCGAGAAAGCCTCTTCTGGACCAGCCTGCTAGCCAACTCTCCCTATCGAATACCATCAGTGTTTCAGCCTTAAAATTGCACGCTACTAGTGGTACAGGAGTGAATGATAACGGTAATAGTACAGTACTTTTTAGAAGAACTTGCATGCGCCTCACATAGGAAAATTTTAAAATTTGGGGTACAAAGTCAATAGGAAATTAGTGTGAGCTCCGGTAACCCAGAAAAGCATTGCTCAATTCATGACGGGGGACAATTGTGTGCCAGTGGATGGCTTGTGTTGCTTGGAGTTTGTTGATAACTGTCGTTTTTAGGAAGAGACTAGGGTCGTTATGGAGCCAAGCTGTGAGACCATGCCCATGACCTCGTTTAACATTGAGAAATAGTTTGTTTTGCACCAATCATACTTTCTCTGTGTGAGGTGTCTCTCCGAGTTTTTTTTTTTTTCAGGAAAAAAATTAATAACAATAATACACCTGCATCCAGTTTACCCGTGAAAAGATCTTTGGATTTTTTACGGATTTTTTGTGATTGGGTTTTTCTTGGCTGGAGGTTTGAAGTATTATTTTCCTAGCCATAGATGGAACTTTGAGTTTTGGAGTGTGGTACTAGCGCAGCGCAGGTCTGAATTTAGTGTGGGTGCTCCAGTGTGCACAGACAATCTGCCACGCAAATTCTTTGATCCTTGTATTCTGGTAGTGAAGTGCTATTAAGGGGTTCATGTGAAGATATCGCTGGGATTCTACAGGGAGAGTCAAGGATTGGTGGCATAGAGTGGTGCTGTATTATACTCAGTAGTTTGGCTTAAACAGGTGATGATGTTTAGGGGACTGGAAGGCGTGTTTATCTAATGAAGTGCAGTACCGGCATGGTACTCTGCTTATGAGATCTAACGAATAGATAGGCTAAAACCTCATCTACGATGAGAGAGAGCACGAGGCGGGAAGGCAAGGTGATAGATAATTGTATTATTGGTATTAGAAAAAGCTGGTGTGATTCCATCATGCATAGGCACCTAGAGTGCTCTTCACAAGGATGAGATATCTCTATCCCACGATCTCCACCTAGCCAAATGGCAACCATGAAAAAAGCTGTAAACCAAGGCTTTCGCAACCCATCAATCAACCCGCTGGGCGCTTACGTTCAGGGGGAGCTCCAGACTTCTGATTTGGCTGCGACTTCTACCCTGCGTGTCCCACCAGCACCCGAATAAGTAAAAAGTCTCCCCGAGTCTACGATACTGCTCGAGTACCGGTAGTACTTGTACTGTACAAGTATATCGGTAATTACTATTACCGGTGTTATTGTCATCATCTACACCATATCTCAATCGCATTAGTGTGCTCTGGCTGGCGTGTGCTTGATTCGGCGTTTTTTGGTGTGCGAGAATTCATGCAAGGGGTTCCTCTTTTTTAGATTGTGGAGAGTGTCTTGTGTGGTTGATGAGGGAAAGTTTCGCTTAATGCCACGTGTGGACGCGCCTTTCGTGAGAGTCTGTGTGTTGTCTGTGGTTGGCGGTACAGGGGTTGGGAAATTTTGTATGTTTTTCTTTGTTTTCCCACCTCACAGTGATTATACTCCTGCTCGAGTACCGCACGGTACGGAGCGGCGCCCCTACCTAAGGTTACCGGTACGATACTTGTTTACCATCCATCGTTGTTTCTTGGTGCTTCACCCCCAGCCATCCAGCAGAGGTAGAAGATGGTCAAAAGATGAAAGCGTACCGGAGGTTGGCTTGATAGTTAACAGGGGGGAGGGATCTTATGATTTCCCGTGCTTTGGCTTGGAAGGCTTTTAATTAATTGATGCGAGGTTGTTCGTATTAGGCTTCCCCTCCATGCTCAACTGCAACAGCTACGCCCTTCCGCTGCTCGAGTATGGTGATGGTGAACGATGAAGCGTATGGGATGCCTACTTTAACAGTCTACGGTAGTTCACTGCAAAAAGGAGTCTAAATAAACCTCCGGACCGATGATATTCTCATCCTCCTCACTTGTGATACACCCCTTCCAATACCGGTATTTCCTTCTTTCTCCCTCTCCCCCTCTGTGACCGTCTTCCTGGGCCCGATCCAGTCAGTACAAACCACATTCACACCGCCACTCCCAGAACAAATCCTTTCAACAGACTCTCCGGCACAGTGTTTCATCCACTACGCGCACTTGTTCCTACATATGTACCACAGCCCGTGCGAGGCTTTCCCCATCTACTCTATCTACCGATATCCTGAGAGTCCCTCCATCTACTCATCCATCATCCATCATCCAACAACACCATCATCAACACCATCATCAACACCACCACCACCACCATCATCATCATCATCATCAACGCCGGAGGCCGTCCGTCCACCCATCACATCAGCTTCTGATTGTGTGTGCTACTAGAGAGAGGAGAAGAAAGAAAAAAAGGAGAAAAGGGAAAAGAAAAAAAGAAAAAGAAAAGAAAAAAAGAACCAACTAGCTTGGAGCCTCGTCGTCCCAGTTTGTGGCCGAATTCATCCTGCCGCCAAGCTCCTTGCATTGACTGTGAGGGGGGTGCCTTTTTTTTTTTTTGCCACCTGCCATTACTATTATTGCCTTTCTGCTCGAAGTGCCCTTGCGTGCCGTACTGTAATACCGGTCGGTAGCTTGGCCCCCGCTTCTTTTGCTGGTGTGGGAAGTGATTGATTGGGAATTTGCTAAAATGGTAATTACCTCAGCTGAGTGTTATCCTTGACTTACATGCATACATACATAACCTCGACATCACCGCCTCACAATCTACACCTGCTCTTTCCTTCCTTTTCCTGGGAGGAATTTGCTTGCTTGCTTGTTTACTTGCTTGTTTGTCTGTTTGTTAGTGGTTCTCAAACTGAACTTCTTTATAGGTCAAAAAACGGCAATCGAGAGCTATGGTCATGGACTGTGACGACGGGTTTATTGTGACTTTGGAAGGACACCAATCTACCATTACCGAGCAACTGCAGCTATTACCCTTCTCGCAAAACCTTCTCTGCCTCCAACCACTAGACATACCCCCTCCTCCACCGCCGAGAAAATCTGCATCTCCATCCTCAACACCATCATCACGAGATCAATTCCCCGTCCTCGACTCCGCGGTTCGGAAGTATATACTATCATTACACGATGCGCACGTCTCCAGAGTTCAGAAAGCCAAGAGGTTCCTATCAGAGCGGAGTAAGGGTAGTGGGAGGATGGTCTTCATGAACGGGGGTTTCGCCGCTGCACAAGTTGCGTGTCTGGAAGCGTTGAAGCAATCCTTAGCGTGGGGCGAGGGCGAGACGGAGATGCAAGAGAATGCGACGAGGGAAGCGGAATGGATGTTTCAGGATATAATGCATGGAGGAGTTCAAGCTTTGCAGTGCAATCCCTCCGACGGGAGCAGGGCAAACGGGCTCAAGAAGAGCCCTTGTCGGGGGTCCATATCTGATAGGATGCATCGGAGGATGCGTTCTGAGAGTGCTTCGGCCAGGTCCAGGGGGGGGATTCCAGAGGAGGAAGTGGCCATCCCAAGATCTGTGGCTCCTGTGCATAGCCGTCTGGGGTCTCCTATGAGCGGGTCGCAGTCTACGGCTTGGGCGTCGGCTGCGGAAAAGATTGATCCCATCATGTCCAAGAGCTCGCATCTTAGTCTTGCTACTATTGCTACGGTTTCCACGACTGCGCCCCGGTCACCAACGCCGGAGGAGATTGAGGCTGGGATCGAAATTGGGAAGGCTATCGCTGTGCATGTTAGGAGTCGGAGTAACACCACCAACACTGTTACCCTGCCAAGAGATTCACCCCCGCCTTCGCCGCCTGTGATGAGGTCTGAATCAAGACGAGGGAACAACGAGGATCGATTGAGAGAGAGGAGGAGATCGCAGAGTATTCCCCCATACAGCGGGAGAAATAGACAGTCCCTTACAAGGAAGACATCAAGGAGAAAGGATACTGCTTTTTTAAAGATTTCTACAAAGAAGCCAGACGACGACCATGTTACCCCTCTCATGGATACGGTCTATTCCCCTCTCATGGACACGGTCTATTCCCCCGCGGACATAATTACCCCTCCTTCGAGCGCTGGGGTGTCGCCAGAAACTCCGACTTCCAACCAGCCTTCGTCTGAGCAGCACCACCACTCGATCCGTGATTCGTTTGGTCATATCGGAGCCCGTGATTCGGTACCTTCCACAAGGGCCACCTCGCCAGCACCTAGTTCCACAGTAGATGCTAGTGGTGCAACAATCATGCCTCCCCCCGTGGGGGGAGACACAAACCTTAATGGCTCTCCGCCAAGTGTGGTTGGGTGCCTTGTCGGGGAGTCAATGGATCCGTTGTTTCCATCTGCGGACGACAACCTTGTAATCTACTTTTCAGATGAGATAGAAAAGGGCTCCAACGATCTTTTAGAACGAGTCCTCGGTGACCTGTCAGCATCCTTCACAATCCGTACCCCGGGAACATGCCCACGGGAGGAACCAGAGCATCGGTTTCTCCCGGCTGGGTTCCGGCATCACCACATTTCTACGAGGCACGAGTCCTACCTGTCGTACTCGTCTATAGCATCTACCGAGACTACCCGCTGGTCACTATCTAGCCGTGGTGGGAGTGCGACAAACGGGGGTAGACAACAAGATTCAAGCTTCCCAACGATAAGCCTAACTTCGCAAAAGTCCCCTTTAGATTTACAAAATGAGCTGCGAGGCATAATGCGCCAGCACTTTCCTATGCCCACATTCCCGATCCCGGGCACAGACGATGACGATGAAGAAACCCGCTGGCTGCTAGAAGATGACGAGATCTCGGCACTGTGGGCGCCGGTATTGAGTCCAAACGCCTCGTCTACCTCAAATTCCCAAGAGGACACTCCCTGCTCGGCAATAGACCTCCTCATAGCAATCGGCTCAGAAACCACCCTCTCCTCCGGTGCAGAAATCGACTTGGCAGCGCAAAGAGGAGAGGAACTCTGCCATGAGCTAATCTCCTTCACAGAAAGGGAAGTCTCGAAGAGGAAATGTGCATCAGGCTTTAGCAACAACCGAGTTTCCCGCGTGTCGTTAAAGCACCTCCTGTGCACATCCCAAGCACTCGTTTCCCGCCAGCATCCGGAAGCCTCAAATCTTGAAAGGTTGATTGTCAGGGGCGGCTTCCTACTCCCCATGATCGAAAAGTACATTTCCCAAAACGCGGATGTAAGGGCGCTGATAATAGACTTTGACCTACACATGGGTTCCCAAGCAATTCTGGAACTCCGCCGACACCTCCACCGTCCTATGTACACCCCTGAAACACCAGATACCACCCCGGCAGTGCTCAAAATCGCATGCATCGCCGATGGCGCAACCCAGATCAGTGCTAAACCTCCTGTGCGGAAATTCCCGAATGCATCACTTCAGCCTCCCAGAAATAATGCCACCATCTCCGCTACCACCGCCTCCCCTGCAAATCAAATTCGGATAAGAACCTCGTATGGGCAAACAACGACGAGTTACACACTTAGTGGATGGACACCTACTAGCCCGAACATACCTCCCGATGCACTACGCATTCGCAGATCCATGCGCCGGAAGAGGGACAGGAATTGGGTGCCAAAGCAGCGGTTGATTTCTCTCGCAGACGTGCTGCTCCCTCCGCTGGGGACTGCGCCTGCCGGGCCAGGGTTTATAGCTGCAGTGGAGGTGCTAGTATCTGGTGTTTCTGAGAGGGAAAGGCTCACGGGGTTCTTTGGAGACGAGGGGGATGAGGAGAGAGGATGGGGGGGTAAGGATAGGGGTGGCAGGAGGGGGGAGGACAGGAGGGTGGAAGACAGGAGGGGAAGTAGTTACTTTGTCGATGATGAAGATGAAGATTATGGTGATGAGGGAGAGGAGGAGGAAGAAGGAGGAGGAGGGGGGGGAGGGGAAGGGGAAGAAAGTGAAGTAGACGACGAGAGGGGGGCCATGGCAAAGAGGAGGACGAAAGGCGGGAGTAAAGCCTTTAGGTGGCTAGGCTTAGAGTGATTGGTGGATATATGATTACTTGCTTGCTCGTGGTCAATGCCATGCTCTCTTTTTTTCTTTTATTTTCTTTCTTTAGTTTACACCATCGATTTATTGTCTGGGTTTGGTCATCTTGAGTTGGGTTGCGTAGGTGGTATGATATATTTCTTGGTTATATTTCGTCTTAGTTTTCCTTTTTCTCACTGGGCGCTGGTTTTTCATAGTTAATTGGCTAGTTTTGGTTGGTGATAGGCTCGCGGTGGGCTTGTTAGTCGATCCAAGTTTTCAATAAATGAGATTGTGATACATGGATGTTTAAGCAAGGACTTCATACTCGTCGTGCACGGTTTGGTGAATGTTCTCCGCTGCGGATATTAGAAACGGACGTGCTATCTGCACCGCCACTGTTCTACTGACTCGAAATTCCCGCTAGTGAATTTTATATATCTGCTTCCGGATACGTAAGACCCCCATTAGGAAGGAATTTATGAGGAAGATATTGGTATGGAATACTAAGGAATTTGGGGCTTCACTTGCGAAAGAGAAAATCACAACCGTAACTCCTTCACCCGCATGCGTTGAGATAATACTTTTTCAAGCTAAGTTTTTGAATTCTACCTTTCATAAATACTACTACTACCTCCTCCGTTCTATCCTACAAATACAGATACAACTATGACCACGATCTGCGGTATTCAACATACAACCCCTCTCATGCTATGGCGTGTGCTAACGCTACGCTAGAGCGATACATGATACATACTGTACCCGCCAGCCATCGCAAAACAAAGAAAGTATAATACCTTTACGCTAGCCAATTTCCTTCCTTCCTAGAACTATTGGTAGGTACTAGTACTCGGGTACTAAATTAGCGCTTCCGGTATAATAGTTTACCCGCCGCCGATCGACATGCCATGGGCGAGGGGACGGGGGACGGGGGACGGGAGCCCCCGAGCTTTAGTCTAACGTGGGTAGCTTGGGCATCATACCGCACCGGGAGTTACAATACAACTTATAGCCTACTCGTATACTACAGGGTATTACTTGTAATATGGAGGGAGGGAGTGAGCATTGAGACTTTTTTGTGTCAAGAACGTGGCTGTTAGGGGTACCACGGATGGGGTTGAAAGTGAAAGATGTGGAAATTTAGTGCGACATGGCGTTCATGCGGGAGTGGATGTTTTATGATAAGGTTGGGAGTGTGGGGGCAAGGCGTGGGGTATGTTGGGGTGTTTGTGCTCGAGCGTAGTGCTTTAGTGCTGCGGGTTTGTTGATTGGCGTTTTCTAGCGTATGATAAATTTACTAACTCGGGGTATACAGTACTGTAATGACTGATTGGGTGTATAACATCATATAATACGAGTACGAACGGTTATGTCTTTGAATCTGCCCTGGGTGAAAATGTCCAATCCTGATACCGGTATCCTTCGTACCTAGGGCCAAGCCACAGAACACTTGTGCTTGTAACTGAGAAAACTATTCTTGTCTATCTGCCCGCCTTACAAGGACTAGTACCGTACCGGTACTTATGGTAATTTCCGCCTCGCGTGCTGCTAGGGGTTGCGATAAGGGTGGGAGGTGAGAGTGGGGTCTAATTGCATACCGAGTTACTATTATTTGCTACCGGAATTATATAACATCCGGTGAGGCCCCATCCATGCCCTGCATTGTACTACGGTACGGTTGCCCATCCTCTCGTGTTATTAAGGTACGGCCGGCTGCATGGCGTCGCTGAGTGAGTTCCTCTGGGTCTTGGCGCTGGATAGACCTGTGCTATATACGGTACTGGTACTTATCGTAGCCTTCTTTGTGCAGATATGGGCGGATGTTGTGTCGGTGCTTCTGGTTGGCCGGGAAGCTACAGTGCCGTATCATGAAAGGCGCTGTGCTGCGAGAGAAGGTTGAATCTCCAACGGATGACTAACGCCACTGATTGACAGTATTGAGAGAGCTGAAGTTGAACTCCCGGCCGCGCTGCACCTTTGGGATTGAATATTCGGTGATTGCCTTGCCGGGGGTGGTCGGGGTATAAAAAGTCAATGAACTGCCTTTGTTGATCTCTTTTTTTTTCCTTTATAACTTTCTTTCCTCCTTCCTCCCTTTGTGTATTAGCCACAATACGACAATGTTTACCTGACCTCCTGGACGAAATCGCCTTGGTGATGGCCGGGGCACCGGTAGGCAACAAGATATATCACACTTTCTCTGGACAAATCGGCGGTTCAGCTCGATGCTCGTTCGCTCGCTGGCTGGAGAACCTTGCATTAAGAAAGGAGGAGAATTCCGCTATGCCGCCGTGCTACTACCCGTAGTATACCTCTCCACTTCGTCCGAGAGTATGATAAGGGAATTATTAGAGGGCGGTCCTTCGTTTTCCATTCTTTTGGAAGAGAGTGGAAAGCGCTAGAGCACGTTTCTTCATATGGCGCCTGGGGGGGGGGGATGCGCGGATGGTGCTATTACGGAATTATTATGGGGTAAAAGCAGGCTACTTATTAACAATTCTTATGATGCGCTGTCGTCGTTGGAGAGAGTGGTGGACGACGGCTGCTTGTCGGTTTTGAAAACGTAGGTTTCGGATAGGGACGCTCAGGCCAAATGGCATTCCACCTTGCTGCAAGGTGTGGGAATACTGCTCTCTAAGACACTCCTACGCCGGGGCCGGGGTGAACGAGCCATGCTGTATCGGCACCGCCCCACTTCACGACCAGTACACAGTGAGAGGGAATACAACGAAGAATGTTGAGCTTTATTGAAGCACGGGGTTAACACAACTTAGAGGTAGGTTGGTCCTGGTCTAAGCATATCTATCTGTATTGCAGGGCCCCGGGCAAACGATAAAGCTTTGGAGATGGTGTTGTCGAAAGGGGTCTCCCGAAATCCGAGGTTTTGGTTTAGGAACAGATCTACGAGTCTGCATATCCCTGTCGACACCGGAAACCCGCTTGTGGTGAAGACAGTGTTGGAGAAGAGCGCGGGTGTAGACCCCCAGATGGCTCTAGGAAGGCGCCGCTGCATACTGTCTCTATGAGAGCCTTTGAGAGGTCTCAAGGAGATCATCGCAATGCTCCTGCACCACGGGGCACGTATGGATGCGGGGTATTTTAGCCAGAATACATCATTGCGACTAGCGATGTGGAATTGCCGCCATTTGCTTTAAAAGTTTTGTTGGAAGGGGACTCCTTTGTTGGTTGTCGGGGCCATTCTTAGCTACACCCTTACATCAGATGATTGACGTCGGAGGGGGTCGAAGGAGCTGGTGAACTTAACGTCTCACTCCGCGAGTGCCACTGCTCAGGACATGTACGGGGATGCGGTACTGCATACGAGTGCCCGCCGTGACGATCTGGATATACCGGATGTGCTATTACCTTCGGTAGGGGAGGTAGATTTTGAAGGTTCAAAGTAACAGGGTGAAACACCATTCCACGCATCTACTCGCCACAGATGCGTAGAGGCTACGATCAGGCTATTATGTGCAGGGACAGATGAGAGGGTACTGGACGACGAGGGGAATTTATATGGAAACTTTAGCATGGCAACAGGGGTCCCGGACAGACATGGTACGGTGTTATTTCAATTTCGCAATTACTCATACTAGAGCGGCCGATAGCTAAAACAGTGATGCGGACCTTATAAGGAAAATTTGATGATCTTTCCATTGACCGCACCTGTAATTCCTTCTTTCCTTAGCTCTTCCCTCTCTTTTTCTATATACCTTTAATCATCTATATATCAAACCTGATATTCTACAACTACAAAACTAGGCATCTTAGTTCTTTTTTAGCATAGCCATTAGGTCTAACCCGCTTTCCTTACTTTGGTTCTTCTTTCCCTCAAGTCACATATCCTACAAACAGCTAACCCTCTGCTAATTTTTTTCTTTTAACCTGGCTTATACCCGTTATTACCCCTGTGCTTCCTACGGTTTTTTTTTATTCATTGATTGGTATCCGAACACAGCGCAAGCCCTACCTGCCTAGAGGGCTTGTTTCTCTGCTTAACAATACCATTGGGCCAACTTGCGGCCTTCCTTGTGAGTCTTGTCTCTCATCCTTCCATCCATCCATCCATCCATCCCTCCTTCCTTCCTTCCATCCATCTATCCATCCATCCCTCCTTCCTTGCACCCATGAATTCATTCTCCCATCCATCCTTCCATTCATCCTTCCATTCATCCTTCCATTCATCCGTCCTGCTTTCTTTCCCTTCTCAAACACTCCATTGAGCTATTCCTAGGCTACGCTGGTGTGGTATATTCTCCACCCTTGGTATGGTTACCCTTGATCCATCTGATTGTATAACTTAGGTTGATATAAATACTAATCCTCTTGGTCCTTCTCTTGCTTGTAGAGCTACTGTTTCGCCAACTCAGACTTCCGGTATTCTGTCTGACTGCTTCCCCCAGGTCTTTCTCTGTTTATTCATTCACCCGACCCTACTACAACATTCCACTCCTGCAAACTTAAGGAGTAGTATTTATTTTTCACATTCAGATTTCCTGGTAAGTTCTGACTTTCTTTCTTACTTTTGATTCATTTTCTAATCAGCTTATACAAATCCATAGTTGGCTGCTGTCCTCCATCAAAGTCAGAGAGTAATTTAGGAAGTCCTACTTGCACCAAAATTAGCTACTTCTCTGACTTAAACTTCCTAAATTGTTTTTATCTCACTTCTCTGGGTCTTTCTCAGCTCATTTATTCATCCAACCCTACTACAATATTCTGCTGCTATAAATCTAAGGCGTAGTGTTCATTTTTCACATTTAGATTTTTGGGTAAACTCAAACTCTCTTTGCTACTACCTCTTCTTGCTACATTTTTTAATCAGTTTATACAAATCTATAGTTAGCAAGTGTCATCCAACAAAGTTATCTGTAACTTAGCAAGGCCTACTTGCTTCCAAAGCTACAATTGCTTTGACTTAGAATTCCTGAATTCCATTCAACCCCCTCCCTGGGATCTTTCTCCATTCATTTATTTATCTGGCCATACTACAATATCCCACTTTTGAGTCTATATACCTAAGGAGTAGTGTTCGTTTTGCACCTTCAGATTCCCTAGTAAGTCCTGACTTTCTTCCTTACTTCTTCTTGCTTCATTTTTTAATCAGCTTATACCAATCTCTAGTCACCAGGTGTCATTCAACAAAGTCATACCTTAATTTCACAAGTTCTACTTTATTTAAAAGTGACTACTTCTTCCACCTAGACTTCCGGAATTCTGTTTGACACTCTCCACTTGGTTATTCTCCACTTATTCACTCATCCAACCCTACTACAATATTCCACTTCTCCAAACCTAAAGATTAGTGTTCATTTTCATATTCAGATTTCCTGGTAAGTCCAGACTTTCTTTATTACTTCTTGCTTCTTTTTTTTAATCTGTTAACACAAATCCATAATCTCCAGGTGTCATTCAACACAGCCATACTGTGACTTACCAAGTCCTACTACCTTACAAAACTACTCCTTCTGCACTTAAACTTCCTGAATTGTATTCACCTGCCCCCCCCTACTGGTCCTTCTCTATTCATTCATTTATCAGACCTCACTACCATATTCTCTACCACACGCACACTGCCTTTCTAATCTCTTATGGCATTCATAATTGCTTTATCAGTCTCTCCTCTGAATTTTGAAATTGCGAATACAGAACTAAATGCCTGCTAAGAAAGGGGTCATACCACTGTGTTCGAAGAACATAGTGTAAGGAACAAAGTCTGGACTCAACAGGAGACAGAGAAGAACTAGTTGAAAGATTAAAGTAAAACCGCGATTAGTAGATAAAACAAAAGCAACGAAATTTAAGCAAAGTCATGTCACCCCACTTAGAAGGTCTTGAATATTACAACACAATTCTAGTTACAAGAGCAGTAGTCGGTGGTAATCAGGAGATGATAAAGGATAGTGAAATGGTACTCAAAGCTGCATTGAAGAATGAGAAGCTTTATGTTAACCACGATACTGGAGAGCTTGCTGTCAGTAACCAGCTTGGAATTGAATTCATAGGCCTTCCGGAAGAAGCCCGGATTCTCTGAGAGTGAATTGTCTTATTTAAACAACAGGTAAGCTTAGGCGAGAAGGAAGCTGAAAATCTGAAAGGAAAAATTGAAACTCTCAAGATTCGTGTTGGTGATCTAACAGCTGGTGTGGAAGGCTATAACCTACTCAGACACCGTTTCCTAAGTACCTTCAGAAGAGATAAACTGGGAATCAAAAACCCCCAAGATCAGGACTATATTGATGGAGGTAATGTGTCCGCACATGGAGGAGATGCGGTTACAGATTCACAGCTCTACAATGGGAGTGAAGCAAGGGATGATTTTGCTACTTTTAAATGTCTTTATGGATTCCCACCCCAAATTGTCCAAGACCTTAGTAAGCAATTCCTCCTATTGCCCTAAACCTGATTATGCTAACTAGTTCAGCTCATCCGGAAATGATTAATCTACTAAATTGTCATGCAGCGGTTTGTGCCTCAAACTTCAAAAAAGGGAGTGACAAGTTTTACAAGTTGTTCAAAGAGTTTGTGGAGGTCCTCAAGGACTCAGATTACAATCAAGAATATTTGTCTGGTGACCCAACATTAACGTATTTTACCCAGTAATGGGTCACCCCCAGTAATGGGTCACTTTGTCTCCCCACTCTAATTTGACAAATTTGTGATTCTAGAGAGTAAAAATAATCAGATCTTATTCAAATTAAAATCTAGAATGGTCTTTAGACTTTAGAACTAGCCTGCAAATTTTTGAAAACTTAATTTAATTCCTAGAGCAGTAAGAAGTGCAAGTCAGATATCATGATTATAGAAGAAATTGCAATAAAGAAAAGGTACCACTAGTGAAAAAGATCTAGGATATTCCAAGGTGGTAGTATAGGTGATTCACTATAAGCCCTGTTAATTATAGAAGGTTAGAGTAATAATTGAGGCTGAGCAAGAGTTTGAAAGATTTGTTGTCTTTTACTCCACTGATACATACAATTTTAACATACAACCAACATCTTTTCCACATCCAATTTCACAAAATATTAACACAGTGGCAATGCCAAACAAGAAGCCTGACCTGAAAGATTGTCTTCAGAGAGCTAGTAGAGTAAACATTGTTCAGAAGAAGAAAATATCTACCTCTCAATTGATAGAATTCAGTTAAATGCTTCCTGGTAGTAGAAATATCTGTAGCAATAGCTCTTTACCAGTACATAAGCTTTACAATAATGGATTTGAACCCTGGATGTCTCTGGATCAAGCTATATTTCTACCTTTTCCCAATATCTGCCATGTTTTCTTTAGCTATTAAGATTTCATATATTATATATAATATATGCTTCCAGTAGAGAGCAGTATTACTATTGCAATAATCTTACATCCTTTATCTCCTCCAGATTGGTATGCTACTACTGGTTTTAGTGAGTAATCTTATAAGATAATATGCTACTTTCAAGCTATTCCTAGAGTGTGATATTGAAACTACAAATAGTTTATCTAAATAGTGGATAGTGAGATCTGGATCTTCTGTTTTAGAGCTCCTACCTACCTGATGGTGATATTGAAGGTCAGTCTTCCTGTTTAGCATTGCTTCTATGCTTATATTTTGTGAAATTGGATGTTGAAAAGATGTTGGTTGTATGTTAAAATTGTATGCGTCAGAGGAGTAAAAGACAACAAATCTTTCAAACTCTTGCTCAGCCTCAATTATTACTCTAATCTTCTATAATTAACAGGGCTTATAGTGAATCACCTATCCTACCACCTTGGAAAATCCTAGATCTTTTCCCTAGGTGGTTCCATTTCTTTGTTGCAATTTTGTCCATAATTATGATATCTCACTTGCACTATTTACAGCTGTGAAAATTAAATTAAGTTTTCAAAAATTTGCAGGCTAGTTCTAAAGTCTAAAGACCATTCTAGATTTTATTTTGAATAAGATCTGATTATTGTTGCTCTCTAGAATCACAAATTTGTCAAATTAGAGTGGGGAGAAAAAGTGACCCATTACTGGGGGGTGACCCATTACTGGGTGAAATACGTTAGTTGCCAAGGTATATTTGGCATTTTTTGCTTGCTATAATGAAGAGTGTCTGGAACGATAGAGAGAAGCTGTAACGGGATCTACTAGTATTTCCTTTACTCACTACACCGACGTTGGATATTGCCTATTTAGGACTCCCTAGTAACGCACATTCCATCCTTGTACTTTCCTTATTGTTATAGTTTCCTATTGGGTAGTACCTTCCTTTACTCGCTTATTTTTACCTTTGCTTTTGTACCCAATTAGGATGTTCTATGCTTACCTACTATGTATTACTGGATTAGTACATCAGTAGCGACTCCTTGTTTGTTTGATTTCATTACTTGTTATGTTAGTTATATCCTGTTGCTTCTATGACCTTGTTTAGAACTTAGAAGTTTCGCTACTCATGTAGCTTTGCATTTTGATATTTGCTCTTTGAACAGGATATTTGGTTACGCTTTATTTTGTATTTAAAGAACTCGAAATCCCCTAAGGATTCGAATTCTCAAGCCTCACAGGAACACTCTTCTTTAATATACTACAAGTTGAACGGTCACTCTATTAGTCCCTCATCTTTCTTATATCTCTTAAGGAGATTCCACTTGACGCTCTCTCTCCTGTCCTTCAGTATCGCTGGATCTCCCTCTGGGAATCTCGCGATACCTAGGATCAGGTTACAGAAGCTGTCTTATGAGAAATACAGCATTGAGGCTGGTCAAGGTTTGGGAGTTAATAGAGTTGACAGAGGAGTGGTTTTGTGTGTAATGTGTTCGTGAAGGATTGAGTATTGATGGGATTAAAAGAGGGACGGTTTTAGGAGAAATGTGGAATTAGTGTGCTGGAGGATTAAGACTTGACGAGTTTCAAAGAGGAGTAGATTTGTAGATAATGTGATACTGAGAGCACCAGAGGACCATCCTACTTGACCTGTCATGGATTGGTTTGTATCTCAAAATTCAAAAATAGCCGTTCCAAGTTACTATACAAGTTGTTTTAACAAGTTTGTTGAGTTCTTCAAGGACTCAGACTACAATCAAGGTTATTTATATGCTGAGGTAACTTGAATATCAGTTAGCACGGTATACTGAGCATTTTTTGCTTGCTAGCATGATGAGTTTCTAGGAGGATAAACAGAAGCAGTCTTATAGGTAATGTAGCATTTAAGGTGCTGGAGGGTGGGGAGTTAATCAAGTTAAAAGAGAGAGGCTTTATGGGTAATGTAGCATTGAGGCTGCGGGAGGAAGACTCAAAATGGGTGTTGATGGGGCTAAAAGAGTGGCAGTTTTGCGGATATTGTGCTTTAAGTGTACTTGAGAGTTTAGTGTTGATCAGGTTGAAAGAGAGGAGGCTTTTGGAGTCATGTGACATTAAGTATGCTCAAGGGTTTAGCTTTGATAGGGTTAAACAAGGGGTGGTTATGTGGGTAATATGACATTGAGTGTACTGGAGGGCTGAGAGTT
This sequence comes from Tuber borchii, assembly GCA_003070745.1. Lineage (NCBI taxonomy): Eukaryota > Fungi > Ascomycota > Pezizomycetes > Pezizales > Tuberaceae > Tuber > Tuber borchii. The sequence goes on along the minus strand of NESQ01000098.1, from coordinate 219,291 downwards.
CATGGAGTTGAAAGAGGGGCAGATTTGTGGGTCATATGGAATTTAATGTACTGGAGGGTTGAGCGTTGATGGGGTTGAAAGAGGGGCGACTTTATGGGTAATACGGAATTAAGGAGGCTGGATGGTTGAGAATAGAGGATTGAGAATAGTGAACTTGAATGGTTAAGCTTAAGTGAATGCGCGGAGTTTGTTCTAAGCGGTGAAAGAGTTCATGATTTCTTCCATTCAGTATATAGAAAAGAAAAGGAATAGGGAAAGGTGAAGTGCAAGGAGGAAGGCCAAAGCCCGAAAATAACAAGAAGGAAAGAAGACAAATAAGGAAAAACTCTCGAGGTTTGATTGTTCCTCTGCCAGTACATATACCTACAGCTGCCACCAAAGAGTGCGAGTACTTCCCACACCAAGTGCAGTTGTTTGCAATAGGTACTGCTAGTATAAAGTTTCTCCTCTCAAATGTTTCTTTCAGCCTTTTATATTATTGTATTCAAGCAAGGTGAGCTTCTTTATACGTTCCGTTATTTTTTTTGTTCCTATGTACGAGGTCGGTAACAAAAAAATGAGCCCCTACCGGCTTTTCCATACAAAATTCCCATTTTTATAAGGCACTTGCCCACCACCATAACATCAGAAAAATTGAGGAATTTTCTAGATGACACAATCTAACAAGATTCACATAATTGAGCACTAGGTTACAGAAATCATTCTAGGGATTCTGAGTGCCATGAGTCAGACCATTTCGGGCGGTAGGCTCATTAAGAGATTCTACTCATAGAAGAAATATCAAGTACAAAGAAATTAGGAGAAGCCCTGCGGGAGAGAGTTGGCATTTCTTAAAGGATCCTCTTGTCGTACCCGGAACCACAATTACCATACTTCCAATAACGGCCAAGGCCATTCGCAAGCCCTGGCACCACGTCACACGGCCCAAGACCCAATGAATTCACCCAAGCAGGCGGCCAGATACTGTAACTATTCTTTAATCCTCCTCCGGTTTTCCTATAATACTACTTCACTTTTCTTCCTTTCCCACCCCCACACAATATGGTACGGGTACTCGCTATTGACAAAGACTGCGAGTGAGGATTCATGAGGGAATGCCCTGCCAATATGGCGCACACATTGTGACATGTACAGTCAGTTATTGCTGCGACACCATAGTTCGTCCCTTCTTCAGAAATACTAACATTCCACTAGTAACAGGTTCATCAGAAAATTCCTTCCAAAAGCGTACCCATACTAGGGACAGGGGGTAAAGTGTAGGAACTTATATGAGATTTTGTATGGGAGTGAATCAGCTGCAAATCATGCAAACCTCCTAGAAAAGGTGTTAATTGTTACCACATATTGGCTAAGGGTATAGGATCTGAATTGAAAGAGAATAGGAATAGCCAAATTGATCCTCATTTTCTAAATAGAGTAATTAGGCGCTGACAATAGGTGGCCCCAAAGGGCTATATGGGGCTTCTATTCTAGCTACAATAGGTCTCTGCTGTGCTGTGCGCGTGCTAAACCGATTTATATTATTCTACTCGTATGCTATGTGAAGCTAAATGAAGAATTTGACTGATAGATGAAGGAGCGGCAAGAGGAGGGGAGAATGGCAGATCGATGCTATCGGGGTGTTTTGTGGAGTGGGAAAGCGTAATAGGTGCGTAGGCCTTGGCTGTTAGAATTAGTATTGATATACTACGGGTGATGATAGTACGTTACGTACGAAGGCGTTCAATGACACAAAGCCAGGGCAAGAGCACCGTTGGCAAGAAATCCAAAGATAGAGTAGCCACCTATGATAGACCGAAGAGAAGAAGCGAAAGTAATCCGATTTCCTAAGATGATTTAAAAGTGCATTCCAGGAGACGTGGGATTAGGGGCGGGAGCAGAATCACAAAGGGGTGGTAATTTCACCACCGGGAAAACCATAATTGACACTTATGGGGTCACATTATCGGGTGCTGCCTCTTCTAAGAGCTTCACAGTCCAGGCGGGCACCAGAAATCCCAACCGATATATGATAATTTCCAGGCCACTCATTCTAAGGGCCTTGGGGAGCAAGGAGAAACAGGGGTGGGCGATATACTACCAACATGTCACTGAAGTAGCATCCCGATACCAAACTCAACCTACATATAAAACGTGTTGCTAATGAGAATCAGATGCTAGATTCTAGACACGGTACAAGTTATCTCCCAATCCTAGCCCCTACCAATGAAATAATCTCCAATCAACCCGTGGACAAATACCCAAACTGAACACAAACCAAATAAAACGCAAAAAGCCCCCACTTCCATTGCTGGTGAAACTACGTCAATAATAGCCCACCGCTAAACATAGGCTTCCCGCGGAGCAGGTTTGGGTAGGACTGTCAGGAAAATTCAGATGGCTAAGCCTAATGCCCGGGTAGAGGAGATAGCAGAAACCGAACAGCTCTACCTTGAATTTTATGCGAGATTCTAAAACCCTCAGCGGGACAAGATCCGAATGCTGGGTGGACTCCTAATGCTAGCTGGAATCCTAACCATAACTCCAATACTGGCTGAAACCCTGGCCAGGGTCGGAGGCCTTTTGAAACCCAAACTCCAGAGAAGATTGAAATCTTGGAAGCAGCTCTGACCATCAGTGGCTAAAGACTGATTAGCCCAAGGAAACGATACCTGCACTGAGAGTGGAAGATATATAGGAAAGCGGAGCAATAAAATGCCCATCAGGAAGAATAGAGTCATGATTTTGGAGGAGTTCTGATTTGAAATATTGGTTGCCAGTGGAGTTGCATGACTTATATGATAAGTTCAGATTTCGGCTGCAGAATTTATATCTCTGTAGAAAGGTGATGGGTTGGAAGTTCCGGATAAATAGACCTTGTATCAAAAGTTTATTAGTCAAGTCCTTATAACGGCTTTATCGCCGATAAAAGGGAATAATCCTTCGTCTAGAATAATCCTTTCCTTGAAAATCCTGTAAGGTGTTTTACTTCTATGCCTTACCTCTAGAGATATTTTCAAGGAGTCACAGTCTCTACCGTACCCGAGAACAGGTATCAATTGCTAGGAAATTTTTGGGGGTCCTAGCCTTGAAGATTTACTCACCTGCCCACAAAATACCCCTCATTCCCCGCCCAGTTTTGCTGCGGGTACTGTTAAGACTGTAACCCACATTTTATAATAGGAGTTTATTTGTTGAGGGGTGGGTTGTTTGTCCCTACCCTAATACAGTATAATCTGGTAAAGTAGGTTTTTCCCAGGGCAATTCCTGATGATAGAAACTGGTGGGTAAAGTGTCATCCAATCTTATCATAAACGGTAGGCTTTTGGCATAGATCAACTAGAGCCAAATGAGTTATGTACTAGTAATGACCCTGCAGGACTAACGTCAATTTCGTAATTGGAGTCCAAACAGGCATGATGTAATACTATGCATGTTGTTACTGTCTTTCCTTTTAATTTTGCGATTACTTCTAATCTGTTTCCTCCTTTGTCTTTCCTTCAAACCTTCAAGCCTGACCTAGGCATCTTTTTCCGTTTTTTAGCACAGCCATTAAACCTAACCTGTCTCTCTTTGGCTTGGTCTTCTGGCCTTGTTTCTTCTTCCTTCAAGTTCCTCCCTTTCCTCATCTGTCTTTTTCTCTTTTCGATTTCATTTTTCATCAAGTTGCGTATTCTAACACTGTGACTGCTATATAACCCACACATATTTCCCCTTCAACCTTGCCCATAGGCCTGATCTCTTTTTTTCTCTCTCATCCATTAGTATTTAACTGAGCAAGTCCTCTTGCATGCAAAGCTACAATTTCTCCGACTTGGACTTCCTAAATTCTGTTCGACTTCCACCCATGGGTCTTTCCTCACTCATTCATTCATCCACCCGATTACAATATTCCGCTCCTACCAACATAAGGAGTGGTGTTCATTTTTGACATACAGATTCTCTGGTAAGCCCCAACTCTCTTGTTACTTCTTCTTGCTTCATTTTTTAATCAGTTCATACAAATCCATAGTCCATAGGTGTTATCCAACAAAGTCATACCTTGACTTAGCAAGTCCTACTTGCTTTAAAAGCTACTATTTCTTCCACGGAGACTTCCTGAATTGTGTTTGACTCGCTCCCCCTGGTCTTTCTCCGTTTATTCATTCATCCAACCTGACTACAACTTTCTGCTCCAACAAACCTAAGGAGTAGTGTTAATTTTTCACATTCAGATTTCCTGGTAAACCCCGACTTTCTTTGTTACTTCTTCTTCCTTCATTTTTTAATCTGTTAACACAAATCCATAATCTGCAGGTGCCATCCGACAGTCAAATCGTGATACCACTTGATCATGCCTCCGAGAAGAATAATCACCCCAATAAGCTTGGTTGATGGACAGTCAAATGAGAGAGATGATGACTGTTCCGAAGCGAGAAAAGAGTTAATTGAAGACTACGTCAATATACAAACGATACATATCCCCTCTACACCTGTTAGTCATTTTGATAAGTCGGATGATACCGGCTCAAGCAATAACGGATCTGAAACGAGTGACGATGAAGATACAGAATCAGACTCGGATATCCAACAAGCCAACTTCCCTGACAAGTTGGCTGTACTTCAACTAGAGATGGATATACTGGAGTGTGAGCACGAATTGCGGATGAAGAACTTCAAGATTTTACATAGCGAGATTTGTGAGCTTGAAGAGGAAGTGGGAGACTTAGCCTCATCCTCTGTAGGGTACAAGCAACTCAGACACCGTTTCCTGAGCACCTTTAAGAGAGACAAACTGGGGATAATAACCGACCGAGACCAGGACTATATTGGTGGAGGTAATGTGTCCGCACATGGAGGGGATGCAGTGGTAGATTCACAGCTTTATAAGGGAATTGGATCAAGGGATGATTTCGCGACTTTTAAACGTCTTTATGGATTCCCACCGCAAGTTGTCCAAGTCCTTAGTAAGCAATTCCTTCTATTGCCATAAACCTGATTATGCTAACTAGTGCAGCTCATCCGGAAACAATTAACCTACTAAATTGTCATGCAGCGGTTCGTGCCTCAAACTTCAAAAATGGGAGTGACAAGTTTTACAAGCTGTTCAAAGAGTTTGTGGAGGTCTTCGAGGACTCAGATTACAATCAAGGGTATTTGTCTGATGAGACAAAATCAGTGACTAAGGCATACCAGGCATTTTTTGCCTGCTATAATTATGAGGGTCTGGGGGGATGGGGGGGCCTGTCTAATAGGAAATGCAGCATTGACAGTGCTGCAGGGTTGGGAGCTGATGGGGTTGAAAAGGGGCAGTTTTGTGGGAAATATGGTATTGAGGGGTTGAGTGTTGATGGGATTAGAAGAGGGGCGACTTTAGGTGAAATGTGGAATTGAGTGTGCCGGAGGATTGAGAATTGACGGGGTTTACACTTATACACTAGCATAGAGCATAATTTACCGTGATTCTGCCTTACTGTAATATAGTTCTTAATACCCAGCTGTGTTTATCTTTTTCTTGCCTGCTATAAGGACTCTATCCAAGTTAGCCCCCATAATACCCTATTTTTTTCGAAAACAATAAACTGGCCTGGGGTGAGCTTCCATGATAACTACTATAATAATATTATGAGATAGGAGTTGTGCCCCACCCCTAAAGAATCCAATCAATCTACTATACCATATTTACTGGAATAATTGAACCGCACGCTAGGACGTCTAATTAAGATAGGTCTTGCCAAAGTAGCACAAGCTTCATTGTGCAATACCGGTTTTAGAATTTCTAATCCTCCTCATAGTATACATCTCAAGCATCTCTTATAAGCGCATGTTTCCAGTATATACATTGATCATTAGCCCGTTTTCCAACACGCAGCCAACCTACAGGTATGAGTGATGTATTATGATGCTATGTAGTAGAGGGGTGAAAGTAACTACGATAAAGAGGAAAAGGTTAAATCGATCCTCAAGTTATCCGAGCATTAAAAATAAGACTGAAGCAATCAATTCCGACTACCCACCCCTGGTAGGCCGCTCCAGCTCCAGTTTTTTTCTTCTTTTCTATTTTTATTCTTCCGTTTTAACCTTAACTTAGTTGAGTACTAACTAGTATTTAGTCTCACTGACCAATTTTACGTGTCTGAAGTCGACGGCCGTCCGCCCCGGCCAGGACGGCAGCAAGGCAGTCCATCCTGTCCTTTGTCGTCGTCCTCACCTCGCCTTAGACGGTACAGAGTTCAATTTAAGGGAGTAAAGAATAAGCAAAGATGAGTTGAAAATGATAGAGAATATGTGCTTGGGATATGAAAAAGAAATATTATTCAAACTCCCTTTTCCCGGTCGGGTCGGGCGCTCGCAACATAGGGAAAGATAGTATATTATAATCACACAAACAAAGATTTGTAGCAAGGTTTATTATGGCCAGGGACAATTGTACCACTCGACTAAACATATCTGGAAAGTAGAAAGATACGAGTATCTTTTTAGTTTGCATTTTGGAGTAATGCAGCGCAATTCGGCACAATTAACACTTCATGGGACAAGGCTTGCAAACACCAAGCACCCTTTTAACCAATATGCTTCCAGACACTGCTAATCTAACAAATGTTGGCGTGTTCTTAGTCTACCGGTATTCACCCACCCTAGGCAATAAGTAACTTACCCGGAAACAAGGATTAAAAAATATGCTGTATGGAGAAATCCCTGCAATTATTTGAACGCCCATACAAACTCAAAACTCGTATTTTCGAATACTTCTTCCCTGGGACGAGTATAAGAAAGCCAATAGCGCTCACTCCCCTCTCTAGGAACGGGTCACCATCACAGGACGAGCAAAAGGGACTTTGATTGCATGTATATATCGTGTCCATTTTGGTGGCCGGTCTGCCCAGTATACTTCGGAATACTGATTCATAACCTGAAAACAGGAGTCAGACTTAAAATTTAATGGTATCATATTTTATTCAATCATTTCGCCCCGATGTTGTTATTTAAATACCATTAATTGGAATACATGTACTGTTCGAACTCCCAGGTCCATCACAGCCATCAAGACTTCACATCCATTCCCGTGCCTGCCCTCGCATTCTTAAAATGCTATTACAACACATTCGGGACAGCACAATGGGGCAGAACCCCTCGAGTGATATATTATGATTATACCATGAGCAGCGCCGTAAGGTTCAAGAAAATTTGATTATTGCAATCGTTACCGACTAATCCTGCGCAACCCCCATCCGAACAGGAGGAAAGAAAAGGAAGGAGAAGAAAGAGAGCAAAACAAAACTCCATGGTATCATACCCACGAATACTACACTAGAGCTAGCGACAATGACAAGCCTAATTTCCGAGCACCGCTAAGTATCTAAAACAAACTATCGAAATCTATATATCTCTCTAAGCAGAACTAGATAATTGAGCCTTCGCTTCCCTCCCCTTCTGAATCGCCACCATAGCCTCGGTAAAGTACTCCTGTACAAATGTTTCGCTGTAGACAATCCTATTAGCTAGTGATAAAAATAACTAGAGGGAGAGGGGGTTATGTAGTAGACATACGCATAAAAGGAATGCTGTGCAGAGTGGTCCGAGACGAGATTATGCGCCAGTTCATGGGCGACAACAACAAACCAGTACGCCAACGCTTTCTCTGCATCGCCTTTGGCAACCGCCTCGGCGTGGAGTTGCAGGAAAAAGCGCAGATTGCAGAATATCGAACCGTTAGTATTAAACGCAATTGCGGTCCCTTGCTCATCGAAGTAAATGTGCATCGAGGTAATCTTGAGGGAATATATCTCCGCAATTTCCTTTAGCAGTTGGGAAAATGAATTGACTGCCGCGGCGTTTTTGCCGAAAAAATCTTGCACCTTCACCTTCTTGTCGACATACAATTTGATTCCCAGAGCGGAATTTCCGGCAAAGGTAATATCGTGACTCGGGCTTTCTCAACTGGTTAGCACTAGAATATTAAGAGCAAGTGCGAGAAACATACCGAGAATCGCAATAACTCTTCTGCTCCTTAACGACAAAGGCATCCGGAGGAGAGAACAAGTGGTTAGAGTCATGGCTTCTACTAGATTCCACTGCTCTGCGCAGGTTCTCTCTAATTCTATGAGGTTCGGTAGGCTTTTCCACTTGTGGCTGCGCATGTGGAGTCGGCTTTATTGGTAACTGCGCCTGTTGCTGCTGCTCAGGAGACTGGTAATCGAGCAAATTCCTTATTTGCTCTGTTTGCCGGCTGTCCTTATCAAATCCAAGAGCTCCAGTAATCTTCCCGAAGAAGTTATTCATCCTCGGCCTATCCACAATGGGAGGGACTAGGAGATTTGTCTTCCTCTGAGGAGATGATTCAGTAAATGCACCTGGCATAGCAGGTTTCTGCTCTGTCTCCCGAGTAGCCTGCTTCTCTTGCTCCCGCAAAATTTGTTTCTGCTGTAACTTCTCCTTTTCACGCGCCAGCTTCTCCTCTTCTTCAAACCTCCGTCGTTCCTCCTCGAGCCTCCTCTGACGCTGGTTTTCCGCAAGACGAGCCTCAGCGGCTTTTGCTCTCAGAATCCGATCCACGTTAAAACCTCGTGACTTCAGTACCATCAGCTCTAAAATCCAATTAGTAAATCGAACAATCCAAGAATTTTGTGGAAAAGCATACCAGTGCTCAACAAGCTCTCTAGTAACAGATAGGAATGCGGTTTAGGCCGTCTAAGTATAATAGTTACGAGTCCCACCGAGACGTCGTAATACAAAAAGTTATGAGTGACATACAAAATAGTCTGCTTCGTAACAGTATCTTTCGTTATCGCAGCCGTCTTGCTCTGCAGGTGACTGATTGTTTTATACCCTTCGTGCTTCAGGGTATTCTTCACACGTATGGTATCGACATACGAAACCCGCAGGTTGTTTTCCAACCACCGAGCATCATGTGCAACTTCTTCGTTGTTGTTATGAAGAAACAAACGACACCTCTCCAGGACAAGTTTAGTCAACCTTTCTACCTCCTTCTCCGCGTGGAGCGGATTTCCAATGCGCCATTCAGGAAAGACCCTTGCTGACACGGCCGAAGCGCCTAAAGACTAAAAATTTAACTCAAAGATTAGCTTCACACCACCTGATACATAGCCAAGCTTCATACCGTATAAAAGCTCTCCAGAATGTCCTCTTGCGGGGCTGTCAGAATCTCGCTCCTGAACATGACGTAAGTCACATATTCATCGATCACTAAAACTTGGTCCGCCCTAGCCAGAATAAATTCCCTGATGGTACCCCCGTCGGCATTTTCTTCAGCGGCACCTCCGTCAGCCCCGCTGCCGGCCGAAACTTCCCTCAGGGCTCCAAGAAACCGACTCTTCCGCATCTCCCTGACGAGCATTTTGTCTTTCTTCAAGTGGCTCCAATTCTCCGCGATACTTCTCAAAGCCCCCATGTATTTCTTCTCGCCCCCGAAGACATCGAGCAAACGATCCGGCTCACGAACAATCATATAGGCAACCTCTGCCACTGTAGGCTCATGCTTACTTCCGCATTTAGTCAAGAAAGCATTCGCATCTTGCCCTAAGTCGACAAAGTCAAAGATCTCATAATAAGGACTACCCTGGCCCCCTAGAAAGCAATTCTTTGGCGGAATCCACTTCAGTTTCCCAGTCGGACCCGGTCGTATATCGCTAAGTTTTAACGGTACAGGAACAATGCGAGCACTCGACAATCGCTCGACAAGATGAGGTAGAATCTCTGCAAGCCGAGTTGAAAGGTAGGAGAACTTATTCTGAGCGTCGCGGATCGTGGCCGGCGGTTGGGCGATAAGTTTATCGATGCAGAATGTCATAGGAGGATCAACAGCCACCCCAAACTTCTGTCCGTGCTCCTGAAGGTCACTCCGTAAAATATCATAGCCCATGATAGCAGCTCGCGGGTTAGAATAACAGTGTCTAGGCGCGGCAAGCTTCACCTTCTCTTGACTCCCACCTTTAAGCGGTAGAAACGCCATCTCCTGCCCCGCAGCATTGAAAGCCGTATACCCGTTATTGTAATAATTGGTCACATAGTAGTGTAAGGCAGCCTCTCTAAGCTTTGCATTGTCCGCAGAAACAGCAGCTATCCTTAAAACATCTTGCGCACTCGGATGCTTCTTGAGCCCAAGACTTGTTAAAAACTTCCCCTCCGAGCTGCCAGCTTTCCAATTCGGCCAATACAGTATCGGCAATCCAAGCTTCCTAAGTTGATCGTCTGGTTCGTATAACTCTGAAACTCTATACAGAGTTTGCTGCGACTGAGGACTCGAAGTTTCCGCCTTACAGATAGGCGTGTTCTTGAGTTTCGTGATGTCGTCCCTAGGGATATCGTTCCAGACACTAGTGAGATATCTGATAAGGTCTAGATGGCTCCATTTTGTTCCACCTTGAGTTGCATTCTCGCTCATCAACCTCTCAAACACCAGCTTAAGTTCCACCGTCTTCCTAACACCGAGAGCTGTAAGGAATTTATCCCGCACACCATTCATACTCACAATTAATGGTAAGTCCTGGAAAAGCTTGACCGTATTGAAATATGCTTCCGTAGGAGTCCTCAAGCCCATCTTTGTTGGTATGCACCTTCTGTTTTTCAGAAGGTCAACAACATCCTCCTTCTGCTTGCTTGTCATTGGGTCCCAATTCTTGGAAACAATCGCCATAACCTGCGCCGAGAACTTGGGTGAAAGCTCGATATTTTGTGAGGCCGGCAAGGGATGAGGCGGGGAACAAATGAACCTCAACCAGGTCAGAACCGCGATCTCTTCCCACCCGAGCGCCATTAGCTGAGGCCTGGTCAAAGCTTTGGTGACTTGAAACGGCAGACAATCTGAAGGGATCGGAACATCAGGGGACAACTTGTTGGGATTGACATAATATTTTATCATTCCCAGAGGAATAGGAATTGTGACATCTCCATTGGGATCCTCTGGCGAGGAGGTCGTTGCAACGGCTACACTAAGCAAAGTCTGAACGATATTATCATCCAGATCCCCTTTAGTCCGTTTCTCTGCCAGCCACTTTAAGAACAAATCTTGCTGTGCTCCACTCAAGGCCTGGTTTTGGAGCTCCTGCTGAATATCGATAGCAGTGATCTCCGTTAGTAGACCCAGCTCCTTCAAGCCTCTTATGAACTCGTGCGCCTCTTTGGCAATTTTCTCCGGCAGTAGCGGTAATCCAACCAAAAAGTTCACATCGCTCGATAACCGCACTCGGCTGCTCGGCAAAACCCCTCGCGTGGACATGACCTCAATTGAATTCGATCTTCTCTTAGGATAGCCCCAGAATTCTGCCCTGATATGCTCCCCCACAGCCGAGGCAGGTGTCGAAGGGGTGAATGTGAATTGCTTCATGATGTGAATAGCGTGGTCAAACAAGTCCTCTAATTGCCCCTTTTGCCTTTCAGCCCGTCTAGCTAGCGCCGACATTTCATCGGTATACATGATCCTAGCTAGGATGCCGGCGATCCTAAGCATCTCGATATTCCAATCTCTAATAACTCTAGCATTAAGATCTATATTCTCTCTCTCAACAGTAGGAATCACCGAAGGGGCGGATATATGGGCGCCGATGCTAGTTGTTTGATGTGTTGGGAAACCGATGAATATTCTCCCTGACTTCCCAGGTAATACATTCGAGAATATTTCCGCATCCTCCGAAGCGTCAAGCTCGTCCTTCGACATCGACAGAATAGCTAATTTTGTAGTTTTGGGTGGCGGTTTTTTGGTTGCACGCTCGAGTTCCTTGGCAAATGAAGGGGTAACACTAGTGTTCACAGTCGCCGTGGCTATCCGCAAAAATATCGAGACTTTTGTATAAGCAGATAAATCTGAGTGAGGCGACTCCTTGGGTGGCGCTACCGGTCGAGAGGTAAGGCGAGAAAATATCGCTCCAAAGGTCTGGCTCTCGGCTACAGGTGGGCTATAATGAGTGACATTCATGTACTTTGCGTCAATCTGTACACTCTCCGTATCCACCTTAGCAATCTGCATCAATTTATCTCGTGTAATCGAATTTATCGACTCGGGTATCTGCAAAACATGTGATGGAGAAGTCTTCTTTTCTAACGACAATAGGCAATAGTCGTCAACATAGAGGGATATAGAATTCAATCTGACGAAAGTAAGCGAAGTAGCAAAAAATTTGCATAATTCTTTCAAGTCTGGCAGTTCGGATGGTTCCCGGTATTCCAGCAAAAAGGTTGTATATCGATCCTTGGTGTCAAGCTTTGCTTTCCGAGTAAATAGAGAATTCCCCTTCCAGTAAAACGCCATAGCTTGGTCACCGGAGGATACGAAAGGTTCCTCGCAATCAGCGAACACACTGTAAAAGCCAACACCAAAGGCACCAATTTTTGTCTCATCGGGATTCCCTTCCGCGATCCTCTTCAGCCGTTGCCAGTCCTCTTCTCGAAAGGATTGTCCATCGTTCTTGACCAGCATCCGCTGCATCTTAGATTTCACGAGCTCTTTAAAATCGGGTTGGTGGCCTGGGGGCACCGAAGCAGATCCGTCCGATTGAAACCGAACCTCCACATAATTGGCGTTTGCATCTGCGGCATTTTGCAGAAGTTCTCGCAGCCTATACAAAAGAAACACCCCATCAGTTATGAAATAAGATTAGGGAAAGCTAAAGGGTGATGGCTACGTTGTATTTTCGCTAGAATATCGGGCAAGCACTTTATCGATCTGATTCGTCCGGTTAGCAAAAGAGGTGGCGGAAGTGCAGTTCAAATAGGAGTAGCCACTTACAAGAGCTCTGGTATTTACTGTAACAGCTTCCTCCTCGTGTGTAGAGCCCAAGGTTTTAGCCCGAAGAGTACTGTAATCATCCATGATGATAAAGTATGGGGATTCGAAGCTTTGAGAACAAAGGTGTGTGAAGAAGATAGCTGTGGAGGGGGAGGAGCTGTGGGGGGGGGGCGGATGGAGGGGCAGTGTTACGTGTTGCGGGTTGAACCAGCTTTTATATATAGGGCAAGGCGCATGCTGCGGAACCAGCCAGAAGATCAATATTTACCCTCACCCAACAAGTAAGCCTATGGAACACACGCGTAGCGCCCCAGCGATAAATTCAGTACTTGAAACCGTTCGCTCATTCGATGGAGGTTCTCCTCTCCTTTCGCGCATTATCGACCGGGTAACCAGTCGCCAACGGGAGAGCCCCACAAACCAAACACACAAGGCTTCCCTCTCCCTTCGCTCAGGCCTCCTGCATAGGCAAAGAATCGTAAGGGTTGTTCGCCGGAAAAGGGATAAAGCAACCAGAAAAAAACTAGCGAGATTGACAGATTGTATTATCGGGATTTTCGATACCGCAATGCAAACGCCGGTCGCCTTATTCGATGCCACCAACACACACGACACTGCAAAAGAAGCGCAGCTCTGTAAACCTTAAAATTAATTGGACTGCGAACCGGCTACTATTTGCAGTAACATTGCAGAATTTTGATGTGGCCTAAGCCCCACAATAAACCCGAGAGCCATGTCCGCCCTCCGTTTAAAATGTGTCCAAGAGGCAGCGGAGACCGGTATCGCGGTACACACTACGAGACAAGCTGTCCTAAGTGGCTGACAGTAGAGTAACAGTGGACGGACAGGCCTTCAGATGGACTGAGCCATCTGTCACTCAGTTGTTTGGTTGAATTGAAAAGAGGAAAAAAACTGTGGTCTAACAACTAAAGTGATACTAGGACAAACGGGAACAAACTGACAATCAGTGCAGCCCAACGGGCAAAGGTTCCATTCGAATCAAATATAAACGAGAAAACAGCAGCTGTTTCACGAGTGATCTGCGATGGCGCGGCCACTTGCATTCCATGCTCACCCAGGCAGAATGGAGAGGTCCACCTTCATCACAGGCACCACGTCTAATCACCTTTCCCGATAGACCGGGGGGGTTAGTTGCAAAGAGTACGGTAGTGCAAATGCAATTGTCTTTTACTTGACTCAAGTACAGTACATCCCCTAGCCCTCATGTCTGAAAATATCCAATCCTCGCTACCTACCAGAACCAATATACGGTGGGGAGCAACAGTTGCTCCATTCCGTCCGTTCTATGGAAAGGAAAGTACAACAGGAGAAACAAATATCGAGTGATATTTCACACCTCATAAGTCACATCCTACCGATCAGTAACACCACACAACTCCAGCTCCAATTAAGCTAAAGATACGTCTATAACAGCTATAGTATTCCATCGTCTATTTTCTCTTGGTAGCCTTCCTGCCTTTATCTGCCCCGCTCGTTTTTGCCTCCGCCCCGACAGAAGTGGCGCTCTCAGATTCCTTATTTGCCTCAATCCCCTTCTTATCGTCATCCTCATCATCGTCAGCCCCTCCCTGTCCGAACTCGTTGACACGTCTGTAATCCACCCGGTAGATCCAGGCTTGGTACAGCGCAATGAAATAGATGACATCATCTCTAAGTGTCGCGAGTCTGTGGAGCGTGGGCATCTTGATTGTGAACGCAAAGAGATCGTCGATGAAACTGGAGTAATCGTTAGCAATGAAGGGATATAGTAGAGTAAGGCAACAAACGTGTTGAGTAGCTTGTAGATCATGGTTTTACGGGGCATATGCGCGACAGACTTAAGTCGGTAGTTGATATACAAGCTCGGTACCATCATCAAGAACCCGTAGGCATAGACACTGCCAACCAGAGTAGTGATAATGAAACTGTACCAGCTCTTATGCGTGTCGTAAAGAACGGAGTAAACGGCGTAGGCCAGCAACAATGGAACAGCAACCCAGTAAAGATACTTAAAGGCCTCCTCATCGTACTCCTTAGTTTCCTTCTCAAGGTTTGAAAGTTTGTGTTTATCCTCGAAAATTACTCTATAGGGAATGAAACTGTTGACAGGTTGGATCCTGACGTTGACCATGCGCGTGATCTTCCATGCCTCGAGGAGTATTCCGAATCCTTGGCCAGCTAAAATCATCCAGGAGGTTCCGTCTGAGTTATCGAGGAGGTAAAGGAAGATAACAGCCTGCATAAAGACATTTGCGAGAATAGTTCTCACGCTAATACCCACGTTGTCCTTTTTGTTACGCCAGTGAGATATATCGTTCTTGAAAGCTAGCATCTCAAAGATGGTATGCAGGATGGATACAACAAATGTAGTTCCGAGAAGGAAGATATTAGTCTCCACCAGGACACGCTTGAATTCTTCCAACTCCGCCCCAGTGTTTGCTGACCCTCCAATTCCGGGCTTCGAAGCTGTTTGTTTGAAGGACGCATCAAGAGAAGAGTACATCTGAAATTTCCACCAGCTAGTTGGAGCAACATTGATATGCATACGGACAGATCTATTATTTTAGGGGTTAGCCCTATTTGGCAGGGGATGAAGTAGTGAAGCGTACTTAACGGTGCTATTCAGTTCAGTCATGTGGTCTTTCAACTGCCAAAACTCGTTCACAAACACAATTGGATAATACCATCCATTCTTTCCGGTCGAGTCTCGAGCGCCAGTTGCCTCGAGCACCACATGTTGACGAAGTGGTGGCAGAAGTGTGGTAAAGTCAATAACATCAGCATTATTGACTATATCTAGCGTTAGGTTAGGATGAAAGTATGAAACCACCGATCCAGAGCTATCCGGTAGAGGAACTTCCTCCTCCTCCTCGTCGCTCTCATGGTGGTCACCACCGATCAGCTTTTTAGTCTTAACAATCTTCTTCTTCGGCATATATTTAGTCAAGAGCGAGATGATTCTAAAGGCCTTGGAAGCGTCGTAATCAGGATCAGTGGGGTCCATAGCGGCTCCAGAACGGCTAACATAAATGTGCGCAAACAGGGTGCCATTATTCTGTACGTGCTGGGAGAGTGGGATATCAACTGTCACGCTACGGTGCTCAGACCAATCGTCGGCCTGGAAGTTCTTCTGGTTGAAAACAAGGCTAGAGGCCATCTGCTCAGAGGAGAGGGGTGGCACGGCGAGCAGCTCGGATACATAGACAGAAATATCCACCGGCTCCTCCGTAGGCCAAAGAGGGAAAACCTTCTCAGGGACAGACATGTATTCCGATGCATCATAATCCGGAGGTGTCCGTCCTTCGAAGGAGGATGGAGCGGTTTCCGCGGGCGTACTAGTTTTAGGGATTATGAACTCTATTCAAGTCAGCCAGAGTTATAAGATCTTGGAAGGAATAAATTACTCATGGCGGTTTGAATGGCCACAACCATGAGGACACCATTGATGATAGATTTGATGACTGACTGCAAAGAACACGAAGTGAGGTTAGCAAGAAAAGCTTTATTTTCGCCAGACGTTAAGAGGGAGGCAGATAAAGTTAACTCGCCTGACTGCCCTCTTCGCCGTCCCTGGCGGTCTGAGGATTTGGTGCGGGCATATTGAGGTTTGATAGAAGTTGTTCAGAGGTCGCGGCTCAAGGTTATCTCCAGACCGTTCGCATTTTTTGTATGGACAAGCCACGGAAAAGGAGGGATTTGTCCCCATCCAGCCACGTCTCGACCAGAAACTCCCTGGCCGGGTAACCATAACTATGTTCCGTGCGATATGCATCATAATAATATTATTATCATCTAGCATGCCAAGCCAATCCCAATGCTAAACCCAAGCACAGCCCTAGCGCAGCATGGCGGTGGCAGATTGTATGGTACTCGAGTAGACTATCAGTACCGCTCGAGTCTGGATAAGAGTTTTGTTACGGCAGACTCTTATGTCATATCATACTGCGCGTGCTGCCCCCGTTGGCCGTGACGGGTCACTCATTGCTCATTCAGAAGAGTGGCGAAACTTGATACCGTCTCTGGTGGCAATTGGTCAACGATGAATACTTGCAACTTGGTTGGTCAAGCCACAGGAAAGCGGCGGAGTGACCTGTCGCGGCGACAGAGGCGGCAAGAGCCGTAACTTATCACTTTATTCTCAGATCACTTTGGTATCGCAGCTGGCAGCTCCCACGCGATGAAAACAGCAATTTAACCAGCCCTTGAAGATGACCATTTCTTACGGGAAATAACGATATACGAAGGGAATTCGAGAAGTGATATCAAGTTAGAATTTTTTTGGTAAAGAGAGGAGAAATAAAAGTGATATGCACCTAACAGCGCCCACAGATCGAGGTGATCCATGCTTCGGCGATGGCAGGCACTCTGCATCTGAGTACGGTACTGGTAGGGCGCCTGCGAAGGAAGCGGCGGCTCTCGTTTCGATGAGGTGTCGGACCTCAACGGAACACTACAGATGCGGCTAAGTCCAAGTACCGTATATAGGAAGCGGAAGTTCTAACCCAGGAGGCTGAAAGTCGAGACCCTGACCAAGAAAAAACCAAACAAGGTGAATTCACTCAGCGCGAGATTTTGTTTTTTTACCCAATGCGGACCCGAATGGCTAGCATGGGGGTAGTGATCGGACATGATGATTGACACGGATGGTCAGAAAAGATGTTAGAGAGGATGAAAATACCGGTAACAGAAGGGAGCATGTATCTACCGGTATTATCTCCTGGACTGCTGAAACCGTGGAAAATGTTGTGCCGCCCCTGTCAGTTTCTAAGACACTGATGACTAAGGCGCCATCAGAGTATTCTTCAGTATGGTGTGAGTAGATGCGATCATATAGCTAAATTTGGGTATGGTCTGAGGTTTGCATGTCTGCGAATTCGTAGTAACTAACAAAATTTAGTGATATGATCATATTTACTCACACCATCACTAAAGAATACTGTGATGGCACCTTAGTCATCAATGTCTTGGAAACTGACAGGGGCGGCACAACATTTTCCACGGTTTCAGCAGTCCAGGAGATACCACAGTGCCGAATATATTTTTCTAATCACTTGGTGGCCAGAGAGCTGGTATCGCACTCGTACCGGCACAGAACCGAATTGCACAACAAAAGGTTCTCACATCAGCGCATCGGTAGTTGTCGGCATATATCACAAGCACAATCTGCAGCACCGGTATGTGATGGTACCGGTAGGGCACAAATTTCGGCAGCCGCGAAGAAGACGCCTTACGTCTTGGCATTTCAAACTGGCAAAGTGCATTCAGAGAAGACATTCCCCCCAATACAGTAAGGGGAACCACGCTCGGAGAACCGCCAGACATAGGAAAGCAGCACTGGTAGCGGCACCGGTACTGCACCGTACTCGAGTACAGTACAGTACGGTAGTGGAAGGGCGGTGAAGACAAGACAAAGAGAAATGTCGGCAGGTTGCAGTATCGGCACGGGAATAGGGTTAGTGCACTGTTAGGGTAAATCTTATATTCAATTATCGGGCGGAGGCCTCGAGTGATGGTCGGATCACGGTAGGGATGCCTTGCGCTTACCCTATGCGTGGCAGAGAAGAAAAAAAAAGCATTTGAAAGCCAACCAACGGCCAATCACAAAAGTCGAAGCCCCAGACCGATTTCACCACAATGACGATGGTTAGTGTGCGACATTTGATGGAATCGCCACGAGTTGATTCAGAATAGACTAATACCGGCACCGGCACCGGTGCTCGTACCGGTACAAAGTACCCAGTTTGTGCTCGGACTTGCTCCCCCTTCACACAAAATTTTGCGATGGAAACATTCGTGGATTTGCAAGATACAACTTTTTTTTTTCTTTTCTTTTCCTTCCTTCCTTCCTTTTATTTTCTTTTCCCAGCCCACTGCAACGGAGACACACAACCTCTCGCCTTCAACCAGTGGAAGGGAAGGATTGGCTTGCATGATGCACGCGATCGTTCCTTCTGCCTATCGTACATATGTAACGACAGTTGAGCATACTGTACGAACAATTGGGAGCTGTGAACCTGGCTGTTTGCCCACCACTTGCAGTTATCTCCTGAAAGGTCATGCAAACGAACGAACAGAGGGAAGATTCCTAAAAAGTTACACTTTTACCCTATCAATCAATGAAGAGACCTCACCCTACAATAATATCACATCCTCCTCCTATTACTCGTGGGAGTGTGAAAATGAATAATGGGAAAGAAATAGATGAACAAAAAGAAAGATCACACATGATCAAAATCTCTTTAATCCCTCTATCTCGCACTGGCACCGGTTATCTGGGTGAGAAAATTATGCTATCCGCCTCCGTGCTCTATAGTACTTGCATCATGATGAGCAATACATAAACTTGTCACAAGAGGCCTCAGGCTACAGTAAGGTTCGTACATCGTATCATTTTGTCCTGTATTGTCCCGATACCTTGTCACGGTCTGGCGTGTGATCGATCCCTTCACCACCACCCATCCACCCACCCATCATCCATCCATCCACATCCATTGAGCCCGTTATTCTCTCCTCCATCCATCGTCCATCAATTCATCTACCCATCCATCCATCCATTCACACATCACATCCATTCTTGTTTTTCAATTAGGAAAATAATAGTCTCTCCCCCCCCCCCCCCCTTTTAACCCTAACCCTTCGTCCCTTCATTTCCCTCCTCACTCTCTTTGCCCTTCCTCCAACATCTTTTATTCTTGTTGCCCCCCACCTTCTTTCCTCAAGTTATTTGCCCGAATTCTCTGTCTCTCTTCCCCCCCCCCTTTAACCTATCTTCTTCTCTTCCGATTGTTTCAATCACACCTACAGCCATCCCAGCCAGATCGAGCGGGAAAGCCAATCCAACTTTTTATATTTTTTTATCCCACCTGGACGGATGCTTTTTGTGAGCTTAATTATCCCATTGCCCTCGTAAATATGGTGAATAGGAACCTGCCGGCGTACAAACCGATCGAAATTACTTTTCTCAGCGAGCAGAAGGTACGTTTGATTCTTTGTCACTTCCAGAATTCCCTCCCCCCTTCTATATCCGGGAGAGAAGGAAATTGGCTGACCGGATTGCCCATCGTAGGCGTATGTCTAATGAAGTCCCATCTCGGACTGATGACCCACTAACAGCTTTGATCTTTTAGTGACCTGGGAGAGGTGTCGTTCTGGCGCAACAACCTTGTGAGCTTCCCGCTGCCCAGCCCGGGTATCTCTAGCTTTGGAGGCTGATTGCCCATTTCAGGTTGCGGCTTCAAAACGCCATAACCATTTATACATAGCCCTTAGGTCATCGATTCGTGTCTACAGCCCAGCTTATCCAAATCAGATCATCTCGCCCAATCTCTCCTACATCACCCTCACTTCTAGCTCTACCTCGACCGGGCCTGGGTACATTGACTCTGCAGAACCTCATGCGATCAACTCGCTCACAGTTGGAGATCTTGGATTTGAGGAAGTTCTCGTGAGCGCACACGACGATGGGGACGTCTGTGTATGGTACACAAGAGACCTAAGTAGATTGGCATTCCGGTTGTCGGTGGGGGAGAGTGCTTGGGGCGTTGCATTGCATAAAGAGCGGAGATTGGTAGCTGTCAGCGCAAACAATCATTTAATCCATGTCTTTGAATTGGCAATAACGGACGATGGGGGTTGCCCGTGTCCAGAAGAGGGTACGGATTCTGGGCTTACTCATAGGCATCGAAGGAGGAGGAGGAGAAAGCGCGGCTCATTTGGATATGGTGGAGAAGACGGCTTTGAGGGGGGGTGCAATCTGGATGGGAAACCTCTCTCTGGCAGTGATGACGCTAGTAAGAAACATCGAAAGAAGACATCCATGAAAAATAGAACCATCACAACACTGAAGGGGCATGGTTGCAATATACCTAACATATCCTTTCTTGACGATCCCACAGGGAGATGGCTTGTGGGTACCTCAATCGATGGGATGGTAATACTTTGGGATGTTATGACCGAGCGCCAGGTGGAGAAATGTAGACTCGGAATGGACAAGTAAGCATTTCCTACTATGAATAGTATAAGTGAATCAAAGGCTAAGTATGATATAGTCGTGGTTGGTCCGCCCTCTTCTTAAAGCCCCAAGCCTTCAAACCGGTCTCCAATATATACGAGGCCCTAGGGAAGCCCGCCCCCGAGGAATCCCAAATATCCCCGGAGGGTCCTTCGAAAATATCCCTGAATGCTATAGGCATTAAAACGATATCTACAGACTACTACGACCCGGTGCCTGGCTCACAGGCACAATTGAGCAGGATGGCTAGAGCCTGGGACATTTCCCCCAACCCTAGAGTCCACATATCGCGCTTTTCACCAATAACCGACCTTTCAATCCAGCTCGCCATAGCCGACACTGATATTGACGAGGATCGATACACGGAAGAAGAGGAGGATGATGAAGATGGCGATTGGAGCGAAGGAAGTGAAGATGAAGATGAAGAAGTCTTCTTTGGTCCCGGTGGTGCTGCCGTTGAACTTCTTACCACTGGCAGCTCTGAGAGCGGGAGCAGTCACCACACCTTTAGTACGGATACCAGTTCCGACGAGGGCAGCGGACATCATTCCTATCAAGGCTCGGATACAATCCTTAACCCACGCTCCTCCTTAAATTTCTACGGCCCCGTCCAATTCATAGAACTCGCCCAGGACCCCGACTCCCCATCATCCACTTCTTCATCTTCATTCTCGCACCCCATCCAATCCCCGATAACCACGGCCACGAACCCAACAAAGCGCACCCGTCCCTCTTCTAGATACCTCTCTAAATCTCACAACTCCAGCTCCTCCAACTCTGGCTACACCTCCTCAACCTCCTCCAACTCCGACTCTACGGACACAGACTCGGAGGAAGAAGCCCCCGTCCAACCCCCCACATCCCTAATATTTTCGACAACAGAGCGCAACGCCCACCTCCTCACGGTCACTTCCTCCCTCTCCCCCATCGTGCTCTGTCGTTCGCCCCTGCGCGCTTCCCTGCCACGCTCATCCAACCGGCACCGGTACGCCGCTAACATCGACCGCCTCAACCTCTGCCACGCCATACCGGAACTATCCCTCGTCATCGCCGCCTCCCAAAAAGGCCGCATCGCAGTGTTCAGGCTGACGCGCATGGGGGACGAGTACTTCATGCGCCTAGACGACATACTGCCCCGGGAGTCGGAATGCCCGGGCGCCATCGCTCCGGGCGGGAGCACGGCGCTATTGGGTGTCGCCGTGGGGCCGATCCAAGGCCGGGAGGTGGGCAGCTCGGTTCGCCGAAGGCGCGGCGGGTGGAGGGGCAACGAACGGCGGCGGAGGTACAGGCTCATGTGCGTGTTTGTCGATGGGCGAGTGCTCAGCTATGAGATTGGACGGGAGGGTGCCCCTGAGCGCGCTGTGGAAGGGGGCGGAGGTGGGATGGGAATGGGGATGGGAGTCGGAGGGTTGGGGGGGTTTGTCATGGTTTAGTCTCTTGCTCTGCTTTGTGTTCCGCCTTTCTTATTCTTGGCATTTCTTCCCCCCTTCCCTTCGCTTCTTGTTGAATCCTTAATCTTATTCATGTTTCCCATGCTTACACGCTTTAAACTCTAAACAAACATTACTTCTTGTCAGTATCGTAGGGTAGCAGATGGTTGCGCTGTTTCCTTCTTCTAATTCACATTGTCCCTTCTTTCTCACATGTTTCCTCTTCTTCATTCTTTCTCATCATCATCACGGCTACATTGCGCGCGCGGTGGGGGAATTGCATGGAACGGTCTGGTTTGGTCTTCTCGGTCTTGTCATGTCATTTGAGAATGTGGAAAACAAAAAAAAAAAAGCATTTGTGTCCAATTTTCTATCCACCCACCTACTTATAAAAGCACGCTGTCCACGTCTTTTCCAATCCAGCAGTGCGATAGCGAAAGCACGTCAATGGCACCCGACACAGGGATTAGCGCGCCACGACCCCCCCCCCAGAAGCCTATTCTGAGTGTTATCATAATACGGTATGCGCAGGGTAATCCACATACGCCCAAAGCACAGTACGGTACTCGAGTGCAATGCCAGAGGGGAAGTTATCCCGTGACACGTCTCTTCCCTCCCTTCCTCCCTCCCCAATCCAGCCCAGCGCCTCCCAATACACTACCTTGTAGTGCCCCATTCGTATAGTAGCACCTTCTCGCCAAACAAAACCTCTATCCCCACAAACAATCCATCCCATCATAGTCTACTGCTCAAAGTCCTCCCCCTCCCCCACTTTAATTACCTCCCCGACTTCAGGCGCTTACCTAATACCTACCGAGTGATACCCCGTGACCACGTATCCACTTATACTTTGTATAATACTCACGATGAGAATATATCTTGAGAACAACGACCATTTCCCAACGAGAACTCGACCTATCCGAATACCACAATGACTCGACAGTCAAAATGAAAGGGCCCCTATTAGTACTAAATGCTAGGCTTCTAGAGAGAGAAAGAGAGGGAAGGATCCTTGTAACGGTACAGTACAGTAATGGCCATTCTGCAGTGGTTATCATGATGTGTTGAATTTTGCAAAGAGTATTGTGTGTGGTTGCGCTCGCTCTCTCGGGACTTATTCTCACTGCGAGTGGGTGTAGTATGATATGTACCGTATATGTGCGCGGGCTGGGTGGGCAAGGTCATTAGAAATCTCATCATGAGGGTTGGGGGATATCTACTTCATGCTTTCTGGACTCTAGGGTATGAGGTTATGCCGAGTTTAGTTTTTATCCCGTCTTGTTCATTCGTGAACTATCACTCGTCACTAGAGATATAGTCTGCCCGGAGTTACGTCGCTCTTTTACGTTTACGCTACTTGTACCACATCACGGTACCTCAATAATACTGTTATACCTCGGCACTTTACCATGCGCCACCCAAAAGGAAAAACAAGCTTTCCGGCCCGATTTAAAACAGCGCTGCTCTATCGGTATGGCGTATTATAGAACGATACACACCGACCGGCAGACTGCAAGGAACATCACGAAACCTCACTCGATCAGATTTTCTATCTATACATATGCTATACCATCCTATTCCCTCCCCTTCATCCATCCATCCAACCTGTCTTGCCTACTAGCCTATCGATAAAAAAAAAGGGAAATAGCCTGAGGAAAAGAAAAGAAGCTGGGGGGAGGGGGGGAAAAGAAAAAAAAATGGAGTGTGTAGGTTTTGAACGGTTGGGAGCGACTAAAAGGGCGAGGGTGAAAAGTAAAAATAAATAAAATAAACGGAGGAAATGGGAACCGAGCACTAAGGTTTGCATTTACCAAGGGAGATATGGAGGGATATAACGTGCTTAAAAAAAGGGGGGGGAGAAAAGAAGAAAAAAAAAAGGAGAGGGAGAAATATTCACAGGGAATAAGCAAAATGAGGAAATAGCTGTTCCGCTCTGAAATAGAGACTGCGATGGTCGAAAGAAAAGAATGGGTGGCGTGATGGGTGAATCAGGAGATCGGTTTTGGAGGTTGGTTAAAGAATCCGCCGAGGATCCAACTGTCTAATATCCGCCGACACCGCTTGGCCTTCAAACACTATCTCTGACAACAATTTCCCCGTAGCCGGGGCATTATTGATGCCCCAGCACGAATGCCCCGTGGCCATCAACAAGCCCTCTGTCCCGGTCTCGCCAATAAGAGGGCCGCCGGAACCACCTACGTTCAGAATGGGCAGGTAGCAGGCTTGCTTGCGGGTTACACGCCCTAGACGAATGTAGTCTGATATACTCGAGACCTGAGCTATTAAGTCATCACAACGAGCCTCATCAACTTGTACGTCTGCTGTTGTCTCGGGTACGGCCACATCCATATCTCCCTCGCCGCAAACATAGATTTCGTTGTTGGGCCGGGCATAAATTTCTGGGGAGACGATGTTGGGTGGCTGGCTGTTGTGGCGGGACGACGGAGATGGGGGCGTTGGTGGGATTGTTATTTCGGTGAAAAGGGCATAGGCCGATACTGGAGACGAAGGGGTTATGGTCACGCTATGTGCCCTCAGCCCGGATATTGGGGCTGAGGGGTAGAGTTTTGACGTCCACGGGCCTGCGGCCAAGATTGCAGTTGTTGCAGGAATGGTACAAGAAGTGCCGCTTTGTGTGTCGGTGTACGTTATCCCCGAGACTTTTCGACGGCTACTTCGAGAGGGCAGAGGAGAATTCGCTGACAAGGATGATGGGGTTGGGGATGGTGGGCCTTTCAGGATTATGTTATCGGAGGGAGGCGGGGTCGCGGGCGGTGGGGTTGGACTGGATTCCGTATATTCGATATCCGTGACCGAGCCAACGATGACATTAACCCCTCGCTCTTGGGCAAGTCTTACCATTGACATTGTGAATTGATACGGGTGAACTTGGGCAGTCTCCTTGCTACCCCCCATCTTCTCATAACCCTTCACCAAATCAGGCATTACCCAGTCCAAATCCTTCGGCAATTCTCCTCGGCTCGCCTTTCTATTTTCCCCCACTCTTTTCCCTAGCGACACACCCGTCTGAGCTCCTAATCGCTCCAACTCACTGCGCTCCCGTCCCGTAGCCTCGAGATTCCCGCACGACACTCGCCTGTAGCCCCACGTTTCCTCGCCCCCGTGCTCAATTGCTAAGTCCTGGTGCAGCTTGAAGCTTAAGGGCACGATGTTGTTCGGATAGGCCCATACAGCCAACAACCCACCAGCCTTCCCCGACGCACCTCCGGCAATTCTGGTCGCTTCTATAACCGTAACACTGTGCTTCTTTGGGTTGTAATTCTTATGCCGAGTCAAGTAGTATGCTGTTGTGCAACCGATGATTCCACCGCCTGTCGAGAACACTCAGCGACCATATCTCTGAATGGACGGCGGAAGGCCGACACCCTGATTAAGGGAAGCATAAAAAGTCGAACCCACCTATTATAACAATATCTTTCCGGTCCTCACCCTCCATTACTGTCATACTGCGGCAGCACCTCTAGGAAAAATGACTGGTTTTGTTGCAAACAATAGTATAATTTGGAGACTTGTTGCCCAAAGGGTAGCAACAAAAGATTCGGGTTACTCTCAAAGTGTATGCACGGATAGGCAAGGGCCGAATGGGAGGGGGGGTCAATTGTCTGGAAGGCAGGCTTCCGGTTGGCTATTTGAACCTCGTGGATTGTGGGGAGAAGGATGGGGGAAAAAAAAAAGGAGGGGCAGGGGATGGGAAATCTGTCGTTGAAGTAGCAGCGAGGTTTGCTTTTTGTAATAATATGGAATGCGGCAAGATGTGTGCGGGAAAAGGGTCGAAAGAGAGAGTTGAGAAGCTCTTTCGAAGGATAGGAAGAATCACCCAACGTCACCCGATTATGGCGCTTTTTTCCTCCTTAGCGCCGACAGGCTGTGAACTGAGCTGCAGCTCTCACTCGCTCAGACCAGACCTTCCCTCGCCCAAGCGATGTGAGCTAATGATCCCACTGTTGGCTGATTTCCTTTCCTAACCCTTGTGCGTTCAGGAGGCGGGACTGCGAAAAGAAAGAAAATATTGCCCCCTGTTCAGTATGTTTTTTCTTAGAGAACCGGAAACGAGAGAAGTGCTGCGCACCACGATAGAGGAGGAATGGGGGATGGGGGTATGGAAAAGAGGGGATGGAGGAAATTCAAGTTTGCTGGTCAGGCAGAAAAGGCGGATTTGATTTTAGTCAGTTCCTTGTAGAATATTATTGGAATAATTTTCTATCAACTGTTATGAGTGCTTAGTGCCGACTACGAAGAAGTGGTGCGACGTGCACTGTCCAGGTCTGTCCTTGTCTCAACCTGTCAAGGTTTTAACCAGTCCGACTGTCTGGGCCGGGGTCGGTTAGCAAGGGCGATGATTATCCTGGTTGGGTTAAAGAGGAGGAAATAAAGGCAAGAATGGGAGATTGTGCTTTTTTCTTGGTGCAAAATGATAAACTCACCTATTTTTGGACTTTGGTTCCTTCTTTCTTCCCTTTCTTTCTGCTTAGGTTTCCTCCCAGACTAGTTCATGAATTGATTGGTCGGCCAAGGGCGGATGGGGCAGACAAAGACCAGATCCAGGATCGTGAATACAGCACGGTATTTCCAACGGAGGGGTGGCGTAATTCGGATGACCGATAGAGATTGGGAAATGAGGAACCGAGTCTTGCTTTTTTAACCCTCCGGATCGGAAATTTCTCCAAGCAAAAGAGGTGCTCGAGTAGAGAAACGAGAAAAAAGGAAGGAAAAAATAAAAATAAAAATAAAAATAACCAGGGGAAAGAGGAGCGCTAGACAAGATATCAGAAGATGGAAAATCTATAACAAAAATTGGGTATATTAGGAGAAGGAGGAAATGATATGATAAGGACGAAAATGGCAGACCTAGAGCGAAGAGCTAGCAAAAGGGGAGTGGGGGCTGTTCGTGATGATTATGAAGAGTGAGAGATAAATGGGTTCGGATGATGTGATGCAGTTCTGGGGGTGCGAGGAAAATACCGGTAACTGGTGATTCAAACTATCAGTATTGCCCTTCTTTTGACGATAATGGTTTTGGTCCGCTCTTGTTTGATATAGCAAGTGGAAAGGCGACATAATATCGCATCGCCAGTGAGAACGGCGGCCAACAAAATATCATAGCCAGCAGCTAAAGAGCCATAGGGCCAATCCCCGACGCCAACGACAACGGCGACAACGAAAACGAAAGGGCAAGCGGGCCAGTCAACTCCTTAAGGGCGGACTGGGGAGAATATCATAAGGGTAGGGCAGAGGTCAACGAATAAGGAGCCTCAGGAGGAACCTCCGTTGTCAAACCCAGCCGAACGGCACAACAGCACCAGAGAGATCGCCCAATAAAGTCCTAACGAAAAAGAAACAAAAATGAGAATAAAAAGTCTACTAACTATTATGATAGACGGTGCCCCCTCCGTTTCCTTCTCTTCACCACTTCCCTCGACCTCCCCTTTCTTTAACCTCACTCACCCCTTCCAAGCTTAAAACCTCCCGCCGCCGACCTGATCTGGTCTGATCTTTCTTTATTTTCTTTTTTTCCCTTTAATTCCACCCTCGACAAGCACAGGCACCGTACGGTACGCTGCACTGTGCACCGCAGCTTCGGACAGGCACAGTACGCCCAACGAACCCAAGAATCACCTTCTAGACAAACACAGTAGCGTAATCGTACGGCCTTTTCTTTTGTCTTGCTAGCAAAGAAAGGAAAGAGGGATAAATGCACAGGTCCGAGATGTAAGACCCGATCAAGTGGAATCAGCTCCGCAATCTTTGTCACCAGCTTGCTCTGGATTTTTCCCCAAGAACTGCAAGAGGGAATGTGCGTGTGCGTGTGTGGGGAAACACAGAGAGAGAAGGGGAGGTACGCTATGTGAGAGAGAGGAATAGATAATAATGCGATGTGGACAGGATAGGATACCGGTAGGTGAATTGATGGTGGATAGGATCGGTGTCACTGAAGGACGCCCCCTCCGGGGTAAGTATGGTGGGGCTAAAAAGTTGCTGTTGTTAAAGTATAAAAGGATGGTACCATACCATACATATCATAGTGCCATGATAGCATAGATAGATACTGTACGAGTATGTAAAGAAAGATATCCTGGAAAAAAATATTATGCGGTGGTTTGTTTTTTCTTTTTTCTTTCCCTTTTCCCCTCTGTTGGGTGCTGATTGATATGATTCTCACTTCTTTGGCTTTCTGGAACGAGGGATTGATTGAATGTGGTATGGTGCTATGGCAGTAGCGGTTGTGGTGGTTGGTTGTGACGATGACGATGGTGGAAGAAATGGCCTGATGTTTCTAATAGCCCCGCCTCCGTTCGACGACTAATATAAGAATGAGTGTTTGGTAGGCAGCGCACGGTACGGTACAGTACCTTAGCGCAGTGTAGGGTAGAGCGCCGATTGTGTGTGTGTAGTAAGTGAGGATTGATAAGCTATACTTGTACCCTACCATTGCAAGAGAAGAAACACACCAATATAGAGAGAGCCTCGGGAAATAAGAACGAATACCATATTCCTAAAAAGACTTGGGAGATGGCAGTTATGATGTGCAAGGTGAGATATGGTTATATATGCGAATTGGGCCAATCCAATGTGGTGGGCTTTAGGTTGGGCGAATTGTGAGTTACGGCTTGGGATAAGATACGGTACTCGAGTATGGTACGAGTACCGCAGAGTAGGAAGTGGAGGGGAGGAGAGTGAGGGAGAGAAAGAGAGATGGGGGGTGGCCGACTGAACCATCTGATTATGGCGTGACCTTTTCTCCCCATCCCTTAAAAACTTCCTTTTTTCAGGTCGT
Source organism: Tuber borchii (assembly GCA_003070745.1). Lineage (NCBI taxonomy): Eukaryota > Fungi > Ascomycota > Pezizomycetes > Pezizales > Tuberaceae > Tuber > Tuber borchii. Next base: position 190,351 of record NESQ01000098.1, on the reverse strand, counting down.
TTTGCCCGGTGTTCTGTGTAAGCGCATTTCTTCGTGGTCTGATTTTTTCCCTCCCTCCCCTACAACCCTACCAATATCCTTACCCCCTCTTTTTCTTTTTTCCCTCTCCCGCTCTCTCGCTCTCTGGTTCCTTTCGTTTCCTATCCGATTGAATTGGATTGTATGGTACCGGTATCTTCTTTGGACGAAGAGTTATCCACTCACTCCCCTCCTCGTCCCCTATGCCCCTTCTTCTCTTACACCCCCCTCCTAGCATATTACTCTCTACTTGAAGGGGGGAAAATACTTGTACAGGTAAAAAATGGTCTTGAATGGGGAAAGTATGATACAAGTTGAATAACTAGTACGGCAGCATCTACTCAAATAGGTCTTCTAATACCCTTGTTGGGTAGACAAAAATGGACTTACTGTGCCCCAAATCTGGTGTTGTGCTGTGCGGTGCAGTGCAACTCTAATTCCAACAAAAGCGGAACCTACCCCCCACATAATTCCTATCCACGAAAATACAAGTATCGCAGGGTTTGCACGGTGCTCGTGCGGGTACAAGGCAATGAAAAAAAGCACTTTCTCTCAACTCGAGCCTAAGCTCTTCTATACGCCAGACAAGTGAATCATATGCAACTATGATAGTAAGACACAGCCCGACACCGCATAGCGCCGAAATTGGGAGTAACCCTAAAGCCTCTATGTCGTCGGTGAGTGGCATCTGGTACTTGTATGGACGGATGAGATGGGAGGGAGGGAGGATCCACTGTGCTTGGGTTACAGCTGCTGTGAGTACCCAACGGTACTGTACCGCTCCAATTACGGTATGATGCACATTTGATCGGGGCAAGGAGAATGTCGCAATAGCCTAAAACATCTAATAAAAGCTAGAGTGATAACTAACCCATACTCCAGAGTTCACACCTCCGCTCCTCTCAGAAGAGCTATGGGATAGCCAGAATGTCCTAAAAAAAACTCTCGCGACTCGCTATCGGACCATCAATGGAAATCGCCATATCTGCCCACGATGGGTTTTGTTTGGCAAGTTAACGGAATCGCGAAAACCAGTTAATGAGATCCAACACATCCAATGTCCAATGAGCTAAGGCTATACCCTGTCAGGGAAGCGCCAATCTATCTCAAGAGCCTTTGTCTCTGAATCTAGAGGTTGAGAGGCCTTCCGGAGATAGCGGATCACAAGAATTCTTAAGTTACGGTATCTTATCTAGCGGTCTCACTGTCACTACCATTGCTCTAAAGTGTTCATCGGGTTGTGCTTGTGTGAAGAGGGAGTTTGCGCTTTTCCTTCCTTTTAGGGCTACGATATGATGGGCTTTTGTCATGGTGATCCTCTCTCCATTTGGTGGAATTGTAAACTAAATAAGACTATGAATGGTGCTTGTATGATATGACAAGCTAATGAGGTACTGTACGTACGAAGGCGAAAAGCACGAACGATTTCCACTACTCTGGCTTCTAGCTATACGGATTTTGCTCAAGCTGACAGTCTACATCCAACGCTTTATCATCGGATATCTTGTAACTTTCATCCTTGCATTCAAGATACCTTATGGCTGCCTGATACGAGAACCGGACAGTGCTGTGGTTGCAGCCAGGAATGATTCCAAACTCCGATATAAATCCCTTCTATGTGCCTGTATGGGCTCATATCGCATTTTTTCCTTTCTCCAAACGTGGCCGTGGTGATCGACGATAATACAGTACCAGGATCCCCATTCTGTTCCTTCCAACCAATGTTTTCCTGATATCCGTTCGTCACGCTCCCCCTCCCTGTTGTGTCCTCTGGAATTTCCCGATGTGGGCAGGATACGAAGCTCTCTCTTTGGATCCAATTCAGCTCCGAATATAAACCCTCAGATAAAATCTACGATTTAGTTTATGTAAAATCACAGTTTTGTTTTCAACAACCTTCCCCCCCGCCCTCCCTCCAAAAAAGAAAAGAGAAACATTCACCATTATTTGCCGTTTATCATCTTTGTCCTCGTCAGCAATATCTGGCGTCTTCACCGCTGGGACCACTGCTCCCACAATCTACCGTAACACACACTTCCTCCCTCATTCTCAGCCAGAGAAAAGGAGGGAAAAGAAAACCCTACCTACCATATCTACACTACCTTCCGAATTTCTCAACGTGATGCCAAATTACGAGTCGCCTTCCGCGTTTTCCCTCCCCTATCGTGGACCTCGGCGATTTGACCACCTGACAACAACTGACAACAACTGACAACTTAAGGCAAGGGAGAGAGAAGGAACGAAAGGACGAAGGAGAAACACGACGGGGTAAAAGGTGTCTTAGTTGGCTTCCCCTCACCCTCCCTCCAATCCAAACTTTTGATCATCGAGCGGTCCGGCAGCACATAGCAGCAAACGGAAAGACGACCAACCCAGAAAATCATACAAATATGCAGAAAAGAAAGAAAAGAAAAAAGGAAAAATTTCATTTACAGCTATCACATAATCTGGATATTAGTTGGGTAAGCAAGAGGGAAAAAAGAAATTCATTTAGTCGAATAGAATGGAATATAGACGTATGTACGTCCGTGTGGATGTGGGGAGTCCAGTACAGCACAGTAACATAGTACAGTATAGTATATCTACGCACGATACGATAAGGTATCGTATGACAAACCTTTTTTACTATAATATCTTAGTACTTAGAGTACACTGCGGTACAACAAGATCTGGAGGACTCACATGACCTATGCTATGCCGCGAAGCCGCAAAAAAAAAAGAAATATGGAAGGAAGGAGAGATAGATACCGGGTTACAAGTATTCGCAATGCAATATCCAAATGTCTTATGCAATGCTATGCTATGCTATGCTAAGGGAGGACTTCTCGCTGCGAACACCGATTGCGGATACGCACTGAGCCGATACTCCGCGGTAGCACAATAACCACCTATAATAGACACCGTTTGTACTTGTACTGTGCAAGTGTTCTGCGAACTGCTTGGAGCGGAGACGAGAAAACCCTATCGCCTGTACCTCCCCAATCCCCGCCCTATCCCTCTCTCCGCTGCTGCCGTTAACACCCTGGGAATCAATCGAATTCGGCACTCCATTCTACTTCCTCCCCTCCTTCCTCCCTTCCACACTTGAATCTTTCAAACCTACAGTCCACTACTGCCGGTGCTTCAATCTTACCCTGCCTACCTCGTCACACTCAAATAATAAGGCGTATGATAACTTGTTGACTTAAGTTGAACGGCGACCTCCCTAGCATAAGTCTGGACCCACAAGTGGAAGGGTTGGGAATTTCAGTGGAACTCTACTGTCCTTGCTGGTTGCGGAAAAGGTTGAGGTGTTCGTCCGGTCGTTACTTTACGATACGATAGGCATAGTTGCACGACATGTGAATGGTACTGTACACGTACAAGTTCTCGAGTGCATTGCTTGTGTCACTGCTCGCGGGGGAATTGGGACGGCAGTTGGGAGGGGAGAGGAATTTTGGATGTTGCGTTTTTCCTGCGTATTACTATAATTTTCCGGCGATCCTCTTCCTGGGGCTGTTCTTTACATTTACCTTTTTGGGTATGGTGTGAATAAGGGGACCTGAGGGGGGGTTGCGAATACTCGTATAACACTCAAGCACTCTAGGGCTTCGCGGGTGAATTGGAAATGTATACTCTTCTTACTATATTTATTATACCCCAAGGCAGGTAGCCTACCCGAGCCCCGGAAGTTAAAAAGTTATCGACATGATGCACATTTGGTACAGTACCGTACCGTGCTCTACGCCAGAAATACTCCTGGACGCAGTCAGCCAGCGGCCTCACAAAAGCGGCGCACGCCGCCGCAGTCGGGTAGGGCACTCGCCCCACGCGCTAAATCTAACCCCGATCCCCACAAAGGTTACCTTTCCTACTCTGCTGTACCTGGAAACAGTCAACCAATCAGGCGCGCAACCATCCATGGGGTAACTTCCATCCTCTTCTCCCTATCGACTCCTGTTTGTAATCCTAATTTCATTACCCTCCCCGCTCCAAGGCCTCAACAGCGGATGATCACCGACACGAATGACTCATCATGAACCTCCACTTCCCTATAGCACAGCAGCACTTGCTCACGCGCAAGCGCAAGCGTACATACGCAAATATAAGAATACCTCTGACTTTAATAGTCACGGACACGGACCCTCCAGCAACCAACACAGCAGATGTTGGCGCTGATCCTTGGCACATACTATCTAACTTGGGCTCCGGCCGACCACTCTGCCGCGCGGGTATCGTACATAAAGCTTGGACAAACATACCCCACTGCCAATATATGTTTAAGCATAGTCCAATCGCGCACGTGGAGGCTGCAATGCCGCGGGTAGTTCGAAATAAGGTGGGGGTATCTTGGCGGCGGCGGCGGCGGCGGTTGGAGTGTGGGGGTAGGAAACTGGAAATCAAGATGGAGATGAAAAAGTGTTGGTATAATCGAGGTAATGATAAATTTTTATCTCGAATTAGTTTACTCTATTTCATTGTAAAATAATGTACGTATAATACTATCATGGCACTCCGCTCTACTAAAAAGTATCTCCCAGTTTTCTATAATATTGTGGTGCCTAGTGAAGCCAACCTCCCTCCCATCTATCTTTGCAAGGCCCAGTTCAAATCCCACGTTTGCTCACTCACTCATTCACTCATTCACTCACAACCAAGTTCCTGGGTTCTCTCCCGTAAACCCCTTTCCGATACCTTACTCACCCATCTAGGAAGCAAGCGCCTCCAGATCGTTGGAGATACTGCTCCCCGGTTAGCTTCCATTCAATCCCACAAGCAGAATATGCGAACTTAATATTACGTTCGGGTTTCCCGAGCCAGAACGTGGGGGCGTGGGTAGGTGAATATATGAACGCTGGGCGGTAGTCAACAACGCTGACAGGATGAGTATGTGAGTATGTGAGTAGAAAAAGAAAGTCTAGTGCACAGAGAATACACGTGCAGTAGTCGCAACAGCCCAAGGACATGGTAGTCCCATGAAGGGACTACTGAAAGGACCGGACCACGTCTCGTAGCCCGTCCGGTTCTATGGGCTTGGAAGACGGCGAGGTTTGGCAGGATTACGGGCTCGATGGGGTGAGATACCGTTCGCGGCTCTTGTAGCTGTTGTTTGTCTATGCTAAGTTGAAGTGCTTGAAACTTTTTAGCTCCTTTTGCTCGGCTTTCCCTGGACTCGTTTTATTCGTTCTCATGTTGGAAGTAATGTTGTGCCTTCCTATATGATCATACCCAGAAAACCATCTCTTTACCTGCCCTAGTTTTATGAGAGATCATCTACTAGTGAGCGTTGATACTTATGGATGGCAGCGCACAATCCGAGTTACGAACAAGCCTCACAGGCCCTACCTATTAGCCAAAGGCCGGTATAGGCTCCTCCAGCGGCACTATGGGGCCCCGCATTCTAAGACATTAAACGGCCCTATAATTGGGCCCGTCACCCCCCCCCCCCGTCCTTCGGCCAAATGCCCAGGACAAAGCCCTCACAAGGATCGGACGGACTGCGGTTTGTAGTCCGTCCTCTTCCTACTCTCTCGGGACGGCGGACGGACCGCCCAGTTTGAGCATCATGCACGTGGGAGCGTGCATTGCGATATAAGCCCCAATAAGGAACGGAGGGTGCGGTGTAGTGTTGCAGTCCCATGGCGGAGGCAATGCCGCTTCATGAGCGAGGCCTTTTTCCTGGGTATTTAAGCGGGAGGGGAGGGACATGATTTTGGGATCTCTGTGTTGCAGTATCTAAGAATCCTACGGATTCCCCTTCTTTACCTAGTCACCATTGGATAACTCACCTTCCATATAGAACTAGTGCGCATAGAAACTTTTCAGACTTATACGCATAGAAGGAAGGGCAAACAGACTGCTCGGCCCGTGGGCCGCGGTGTGCGTGTGTGCGCAATCACATGCCTGCCGCCAGACCTGTAACATTCACTCAGGGAGATCTTTCATTCCTTTGGTTTGGTTCCAGCTTATGGTGCCTTGCCCGCCCCAGGGTAAAACTTGCAGGGGCAAGGCAAGGCACGAAGTGGGGAGCAGGGGATATACACGCCCGGGCCGCTTACTGCCTTCCCTTCCGGCAATGTTTTTTTCTTACTCCCTCACTTGCACGGTCTCCTGCGCAACAGACGGGCTTAGTCTGTGCCCATGTCCCAGGGTCCGGTATGCTGGGAGCAAAAAATAGAAGATCCCGGGAGATGAGACAGAGTAGCCAGGCGTGAGGGAAGGAAAGGAAATCTGGGCCCTGATTTGTCATGAGGGAAGCTCGCCGAGAGTGCCAGCGTGCGGCATTCGCGATACCCGAGATCAAGTTACAGCCAATTCTTGGGGGCTAAAATACCCGAGGATGGTATAGACCGATTAACTGACCGCCCCGTGAAATTGAGGTCCACTAGCACTAGAAACCAATAAATCCAGTGTTTTGTTTGATACGATTCCCGCAGAGGGGCCCCTTGTGCCCTTAGCGAAGAAGGAAAAAAAATTACTCTGAGCCTTCACCACTAAGATATGTGGGTTGAGGGGGGTCTTGGTTCCAAATCTTCATCCATAGCCAGCGCCTTCCGCGTATCCCGGGTGGCCATGCTGGTACACGTGTTACGAGCCGGAGAGCCGATCTCACGTATCCACAACCCCAGCCGGATGCTTACCGACTTACCCAGGCGGAGCAAGCCCGAGTTTGAAAACCCCCGCGCACGAGCCAACTCGATAATATTCTAGGCCGGAGGTGCTCCTATCTGTTTGGGCTAGCAGCGCAAAACCTATGGAGTCCTGACCAAGCGGCAAGCCGGGCAAAAACACCGTTTATCATACGGTATTTAGTATCATGCGAGTGAATTAGATCGAGCGTTAACCCCGCTAGTACCAACGGCTTTTTCACGTTGCAGATCACTCCTTCCACGTGCTTTCCCTGGGATGGTGGGTGCGATACTGCAGCTTATCCAGGGGCGACCTGGCTTCCCTTGCCCTTCTAGAAACCTCCCTAGAGAAAGGTATAGCCGAACCCTTAACACTCCCTTGAGCCTAATTTTTTTCTTCTCTCAAACTGGAAGTTTCCCTCGGACTCGCTGCTCTAGATCGAGCTTGTGATTTTGGGCCCTGTGCCATTGCATCGGTACGGAAACGCAGGGTAAATGCCGTTGCCTCGGTGCTCCATTCTTATCGGTTGACTCAATAAAATAATGCTCAAGTAGGGATGCCCCAAATATTCCTCTTGTTTTGTGGCCAGTTCTGTCCAAGACACCAACCTGTAGGTTACACCGAGTGATAACGTGAGATTCCCGAGTACTTGATAGGAAGCTGGGTGGAAACGCATTAGAACGCGAGTAAAATAAGAAAAAGAAAGAAAGCGAGGAGGCGAAACAGGCTAAATGGTGAATGGACATAGGGTTGGACATTCAGCACTATTCTTCGTCATTTCCTCCTTTATTTTTCAAGAATGCGTATCTGGCATTCGACACGCTGTGAGGCAGAGTGTTCCGTTTGAGCATTGGCTAGTTCCTAACGTCGCCACGCAGGCGTTTCTGCAGGCCCACTTGCTCGGGAATTTCACCCATGGTCAGTGCGGAGAGTTTCATGTTCCTAGGATGAATAAATGAGTAACCTTCTGAGTAGAATTTCAATTACCAATATCATCCTCTGGTATTTTTGGTTATCTCTTGGCTCCTTAGTAAAGGAGCGCACACAGTGAGACAAGGAACTAACCAGTGGGAGCCTGTATATTTACAGTGCAACTAGCGGCTGTGAAGCTTCCCTCTCTCCAAGTGGCTACGAGGGGAGAAGGACTTACTTGAGGAGAGCGCACACAATACAGGGCTTGAGGTAGGCTTCGGAGCTAGAATTACTTCGAAATTCCAAGCTCTATTTAGGGGGCATCCCCCTTCGATCTGGAGTGTATACACTCCAAATACTTGCGTTGACTCACAGACGCTGTCGTGGGCTTCCGAATAAAACATCCTTAAATCCTGTTCGAAATTCCTCGCTGCAGCAGCACCGACCTATACCCCTTGATACCCAGAATCCGCTAGATCCTTTCCTTGGATATAGAAACGAAAGAGCCGGGGAACTGTCCTAGTTGGTTACCAGCGCGATATACTAGCATTTCTAGAAAGAAGCGGGTGATCTTGATGGATGCGCCAAGAGGGTAGGAGGTAGTTCTAGCTAACAGTGCCATAACCCGAAGAGCGTCTGCCATAGGTTCAGATTGACTTTCTTTTTCAGGTTTGAAAGTTCGTCCAATGATAGTCACGTGACTAACTTAGAATCAAGACCGAAACTGACTACATCTTTGCTAGGGCGCGGGTAGGATAGTAATCTCGTCAATCTGAGGGTGGGTCTCACGATTTTCTCCGATTTCGGCTGCTCGACATGTCGGAAGCTAAGACTATGGGCCCGTTTGTCATGCCTCATATGCCTGCCGAATTGTTGAGGTTGATCCTGGAAGAGGTAAAGTCAAAAATACGGGACGGGAGTTCCTCGTTTATCACACCCCGATTTCAGTTATGCAAAAGTTCTAATTCGATACTCCCTCCCTTATTCTGCAGCTTTACCTTATTTCCCCATCTTCTATAGCGAATTGTCGTCTGGTCTCAAAGACCTTTTGCGAGCTCTCGACTCCCATCCTATTCCGCACCGTCACTCTTCGTACCGAGACGACACTAGGGACTGATGATAATCTCCCCAACTATGTCTATTTCACTCTCCAAAGGGATGGCACCCTGGGGCTTCCTGACGGAGTGTTGCCGGATGTTGTGAACATGGTTCGAGATCATACCGAACGGGCCAAGAGAAGGGTGGGAAATAGAGCGATAGCTTTGATCGATCACCTTCTTGAGCCCACAGAAGATGCCGAGGGTTCGAGCTCAAGGGCATCCCTGGTGCGGGAGCTCATTGTGCATAACGACAAACCTCGATCCGGACAAGGCATATTCACCGAACAGGACTACACCAATGAAATTCAAGATGTTTTTTCAGCGATCGTTCGTCTGCTCGGGAAAATGGCCACCCTATGGGTGCTGCGTTGGCATTCGTACGATACCCCAACGAGAGAGATTATTGATACCTTGGCGCGAAAATGCCCAAATTTGAGAGAGACTCACATATCGGGGCCTATAAAGGATTTTCCCTGGTTTCAAACTGTCAGTGTATCATCGCCCCCGGGACTGTTTTCACCAATTCTTCATACCTTAAAATCCTTCCGATGCAGTCTTCCCGAGGGAAGCATTGATATTCTGCACCATATTCTTGAAAACTGTAAGAGCCTTGAGGCCCTTGGGATAGCCTTTGCGCCCACAGATTCCTTAAACGCCATCACTCCTAGGGGGAAGCCCTGGAACTTGAGATTGAAATCACTGGAACTGGCCACGGTTGGGCTTTTGACTGGTGGTGCTGACGCTACAGCTCGATTTTGCGGTTCCTTTGATCTCGGTGGGCTAGAAAGTCTCCGGCTCGATAGGTGCAATGACATACCCACCCTTCTGGAGGCGCTCTCCGTTACCTCCGGTATCGAAAGGCTGAGACACCTTTCAATTTGGACCCTTGCTGGGCAGAATGAGATGTCCCAAATTACGTCCTTTATCGGCCAACTTGGCCAACTTCATCCCACCGGAGGACTAGAGTCGTTAGAACTTGCAGACCTCGGTTCCAAGATAGACTTTGAAGCTGTCGGAAGGAACAAAAGGTTGGTTGTGCTCAGGGTAACAGAGTGGGATGCATTCATTAGTCCTCTCATACCCAATCATACCGGTATAAGCAGCGATCAAATCCTTGGGCCGACGAGAGGGCGATTACTAAACACAAGAGATATTGAAATGCTGGGAAGGAATTGCGAGGGTATATCAGAATTATGGGTGGATGTCGCTCGCCGAACAAAGCTGGTACGTTTACTTGTCTAGTGATTTCATGCCCTAATTGGTCCCAAGTTAACCCACGCTCTCTCCCCCCTCTTAGGACGAGGCAATTATCAGCTCTTTTGGCTCTTTACCTGCATTGAAAAAGCTCGGATTGTGCTTTCAGCCCCCCTGGAAGCCCCTGGAATCGTTGGGTATCCGAGAGCAGAAACTTTTGGAGACTGAGGAAGATGTCATGAGGTTGGACCAGCAAGCAATTCTACGGATTGCACAGCTTGTTCATGAGCATGGTGCAACCAACTTAAGAGAAATTGAAGTCCAGGTATGTATGTTGATGGGAACCCACAACCGCCACCACCACCCTATCTTTTACCCTGCCTGCGTTAAATACTGTATGTCGGATTCATGGCGTTTTGTGGGGCCGGTATACCGATATCTGAGTCATCACTCGCTAAGCTCGCTTCGCTGAAAATAGTACGGATGTCGCAGCAAACCGGGGGAGCCACCGCAACGCCCGTGCTCAACTTCTGATGGCGGAGGTAGAACAGTTTGGCGAATCCAAAAGAAAGAGGATGACCTTCAGGTGGGCTTGTTTAAAGCAGACCCGCTGGTGAATAGATACGGTGTACCAATATCCTATGTTTTTGAAGGATGGAGTTAGGCGTTGATAACGGCGCGCAAGATTATGTTTCTCTTGTTATCGTTTGGTTACTTTCTCTCTTCCTTCCTTCCTGCCCCAAAATTCTAAATATCTTTTCCTTCTTAATAGCCCTTATTTTAGTCCTTAAAAAAAATCCCGTATTTCCTTAGCACACGTCCTTCCTTTATAACTTAGTCATTCCTTGTCAGCTGTTTTGCGCCACGGAATCTGCCTGAAATGAGTTACTAGAGAGAGTGTGAATCTGGATATCTCTTTTTTTCTGAGGGAGTGTGGCTCTTAGTCTTTATATCTATCTTTAAATCTATGTTTTCTTGCAAGCTCAATGTCTCACAAGATTGTGCCTCACCGGCCACCTGGCGAGTGCTCACCCACGCACAGCCGGCACCTAGAAGATCCTCTGGTATTTAGCTCGCTTATCGATTCGTGGATGAAATATATATTTGGTAAGGTGCTTTTAGCGCTAATCTAAAAGTTTTGTGAATTCGGCGTTTGTAAAAATTGAGCTTCGGCGTTACCCGCGTTCTACCGGTAGTCAAGCAAGACTAGAAGTGAATTCTAGTCCCCCCTTGCGTCTGGCTGCAACAAACGTTAGGATATAGATCGGTGTCGCTCGAGAACAGCTAACCTGAAATTAATCTCCGTGACGATTAAATAAACTTTCGGTGTTAAAGGGTCTCAACTCCGGTAAGCACTTAATTATCACGGACTTCGCATCTCCATGGACTATCACTCGTCGGCGCGCCTGAACCGACCCCGTTCGTCACCGCAGAAAAGTATCGATGGGGAAAAATCATTGCCAAATTTTGGAGAGACGATGATCGAACAGATCCGCTAGCTAGGTAGAGGAAAGGTGCGATGTGATCCTGTACGTTAAAGGGACTCTTCCCATCGGGCAAGGTTGGCTCTAAGCCCCTTTTCTAAAATAGGAGCTCTTCAAATTAGATCGAGAGATAGACTAGAGACTTCAGAGTGGGTCTTGCTGCTGGCGCAGTACTAGTACCGTACTTAACGACCCACTCTTGGCGTGTACGTAATCTCCCTGTTCCGGTCCGTCTACCCGGTCTCCAAGCGGAATTCAAAAACGGTGACGAGTGATAGAGAATGATACGGTGAGTGGAGCGGCTAGTCGGAGGGTTCCGTGATAGTCTATTCAGAGACTTACGGTACTTTATATCGGGTGGGGGATTGGGGGGTCTTTATATTCAAGTATATCCCACACCCACACACTCACTAGTGGGCAAGGATAACGAAATGCAGACCAGATGTCTGACGTATGAAAAATTTGTCATTGCATACCCGGCCCCGCGGCACGATAAGGTATTAGAGGGGGTATTAGAAATAGATATCACTCGGAACTCGGGAATTGGGGTGGGCTCCTACCGGGACTTTGCTAGGTTTGTTATAGTAAGAGCGGCGCGCGGAGCAATTTTCCCGATACGATTCGACCCCTTGCTTAACGATCGCCGTAGTGCGATCTGTACAACCCCCGTTCTACGAAATAGGGTGTGTTGAGTACGGTACGGACATTGTGAGACACACGGGCAATCAGATCATCTCTCTTGATAGATAGCATGGAATAACACTTTGACACCTGTTTCAAATCCTTCTAGCGGCTTGACGGGCGATAGAAGTATCTAATGCGATAGCCTAGCTTAGCAGTACCGGTAGGGAAGGCTGCTCCCTCAAGAATCATATTCTGAGAAATAACCTTCCGCATCTATTTGTCATCGTTATACAGGCTGTCCTAAATCCCATGATCGCCTTATCAACTTCTGAAAAAAGCCCATCATAAGGGGTCAACTCGGGGCGCAGTACTTATCCTCCCGAGAAGGAGTCAGCTACTAGTCAAAATGAAAGGGGTGGATCGTCCCTCAGCCTAGCCAAGTGAACTCCCGATTACCGCCGAAGGTCGGAATCGAGCCTTGTTTCCCTCCTATCACTTCCAATTACCGCAGAAGCATCTGTGGGGGATTCATTTATGCCACCACCACTACTACCTTCTTCCTGATACGTGTTCGTGACCAGTGGGTAAGGTCGGGGGGTTGCGCCCGAGGGTCGACGGACTATCCACACTTTCTATTCCGTCAAGGAAAATGATACGGGCAAATGATTAAAGTGTACATAACTGTGGATTTAAGACCTATGCTTAGAATACAAGACCATAGAGAGGGAGAGAGGGTGGGGCTGGGGAGATATCAGCCAATTATTGGTGTGGTTGGCTTATCAGTTCTTATCATGATGGTGTTTCCGACTCCGATCTGCAACCCCGGGGGCACCGGAACCGGCCATAGAACCCGGCCTAGTACTTTACTATACAACACTCCCCCGAACCGAACCCCACTTCCACGCCTCCCATCTCAAGCGAATTGTGATTGACAACTATCTCATATATATTTTTATCTCAATGTTGGCTCACATACCCATCCAAAATCCCACCTTCCTCTCTCATCTATTAACACTAATATCTCTTAATGACCAGCTTAGCGTGCCTAGGGAAGCCCTCGGAAGCCCCTAGACTACCACGATAACCTCTCTCACTCATCCTCAATATGACAATATCCCCTACAGTGCTGATAGTGCCGAATTTCCCTACATCGTACTAAAGAGACACTAGTGAAATTAGTGCATCCCCTTGATTGGCAGATTCAACCTCATTTAGGTGCAATGCTACTGCATAATTCCTAATATTGGTTAGTAAATATCGGCAGGTGCATTACCTCACAACAGCTGGTAGCATCACCCTCATATTAGGTTTAGTGCTCCTGTTGATAGAAAAAGATCTGCATCATAAACTTGACTTGAACTGCTTTTGATACCACTCGATTGTCATTTCTGGAAAAAGTGCGGGACTAGTTTTTTAGTTTCCGTTTTAGTGCGATGTAGGGAAATTCGGCACTATTAACACTACAGGGGATAATCACAATTCATCACTCGTGAATAAATTTCGAGGGATCCGTGAAGAAGTAGATACGGAAACTGATAAATTATGTCTCGGCGTCGCAAGATTTTGTGCCACAAGAATGGGTAAGTGTTTGCAATCTAATGTGTCTGGGCTGGTTTACAGTGTATACCCTCCGTACAGGATAGGTCAAGCAGGCGGTTGTACGAGAATCTCAAATCATAACTTCAAAAGTGCAGTACTATTCTGTCACCAAGAATACCTGTCAGCCAAACATAGCTAAATCGAACCGCCTAACCCATCTCACCTTAGAATTTCACTAGCAGCAAGTCACGAGATCCCAACCTTATTTAACATTCCTTCCCCTGACTACCACAAGGGCCTTTGTTAGCCTGCCACTGCTACCGAATTGGGGAGTAGTTACTCCAGTGAACTGAAGAGTTTCGTTCTGTGTTACTTGCTAGTTGGAGGAAATGTAAACTACAATTGTATGTCTTGTGCCGGGGCGGCCAGCCGGATTGCGCGTGACCCGGCAAGAGCCGAGGCCACAGACTAGACGCTGAAGGTATCAAAAGCGCCTAAGCACACGCTACTCTACTACAGCATTTTAGTGTGCACCCCACGATACCCTCAAAGCCGAAATGCTTGGATAATAATACTATTCATGCTAAACTATATTACAAGAACCCTAGCATACATACATTCAGACAATTGCAATGTCAATCCCTCCTAAGCAAACAAGCCATAGCATGCATATCATACTGTACACTCGAACAAGAATCAGGAAAGGTACAGAATGCAAAACACAATTACAAAAAAACGCCTCCATGCGATGCAATACAATTCCGCTTAACTCTCACAAATCTGCGAGTAATCCTCTTTAGAACCTGCGTCGCTATCTGCAGGGCAGAAAACTGCAAGGAGTTTGTCCACGGCGGATTTCATCTTCTCAGGGTTTACGGTAGCATTGGAGATGCCATCGTTTCTCTATTGCGGTAAATCAGCATACATCCACGGTTAAAAAAATTCAGGAGAGGGGAAACCCTACAAGAGCAAAAGTTGCCGCCTTAACCGTGTGATGATAGATATTCTTATACTCTTCCTTGTCCCTCCTCTCCTCATTCTCGTCCAGCACTGGGATCACCGCTGCAGGCGTAATTGGCATAATAGATTTACTCCTATAATCCCTAATCCCACAAGCCTTCATTCTTGCTACCACTATCTTCGCAAGCACATCTCTGTTCCTCCCTTCAACATCGCTAACCTCCCGCTTCACTGTGGAACCAAAGTAATCGCTACCTTCTCTCTTAATAGCGGTGGACGGTCGACTTTCTGTCCCTTCACGCTTAAAAATTGATAGTGGCCCAAGTGTCACTCCCGGTGTCCCACCACCTGAAGACCTTCGGAGTTTCAATCCAGTGGGAGAAGGCGAGCGTTCGTTCTTGATTCCCGCGCTGCGGGGTTCGAGGGATGGTATGCGGTTAAGTGCCCTCGAGCCCAAGAGTGTCAAAGGTGGGGGAGGAGGAGGGGCGGATTGCTGTCGGGCTTTAGCGCGCTTGCGTTTTTCGACTATGCTGTCTATGACGTCTGCTCCGCGCTTCTTGCTGGATTTTGGCGGGTTGATGACGTCCTGCGGGTTTGGCGCTATGAAGAAGGCGGTGTCCTCCCGGATTGTGAAGGTTTTCTCTTGCTTGATTTTTGGGAGGAATGTTGGGAAGGCGTGGTTCGAGGATAAAGGGAGGGCGTGGACGGTTACTGTTGTTCGGGGGTTGGAGGTAGCAGGGGTGGTGGTTAAGGCGGAATTTTGGTCTTCGAGCGGAGGAGAGTGCGGCGGTGTCGCGGCGTCTAACTCCAGAGCTGGGAGTTGGCTGATGGCTCCGTAAATTGCCAATTCGGTAATCTGCCAGTCCCCTGGAGTGTGTTCTGATGGGTTAGATACGTTCACGAGGAGCGCAAGGCGGGATTGCTCGGCGCATGATGAGGAGGTTGAGAGTGGGGGTTTGGAAAGGAACAGTTGACGGAAGTAGAGTTCAGTTTTAGGGGATGTAGTTGTCAACTCTAACGAAGGGCCCGCAGCAAGGAAGAGTGGGATTCGAGTCGGGTCGATTAGAGATATTAATGATAGAGTGGAGGAGGAGAGGCTCTTGGTCAGGTGACTGATCACCGACGGGGGAGTGGTGGATATTGAAGACGTAGATAGTCGAAGGTCTGGTAAGGATGTTAGAACTATACGGAGCATTGCGTATTGGGAGGATTGAGGGTACCTTCAAGTGGTGGAGTGGTAGAATCAAGAGAGATACTCCCGGTCCAGACATCCATTGTGAAGGCTCTCGCGTAAAGTGTTTATAATACAAGTAGCGGGGAAGAAGACTGGTGCATGGAGATTGCAAGAGGAGGGAGTAAAGATGAAGGTCTGTAATAAAGTTAAGGAAGAATGCGGTGATAACGATACGCTGGTTTTGGTACTCGGGAGCAGGACAGCGGGTTTAGAGAAGGGAGGGTGACATTGGTGAGAGGGTTGCTAAGAAGATGGGGCTAAACGCTGGAAAGCGCGTTTTCGCGTTGTTTCCCAAAGCGGCAACTTCTAACTTCTTAAGACAAGGTGGGGGTTGGTTGGCGCGTCGCGACCGACCAAGACATCCCGACAAATTTGGCTTCGGGACCGGGTTGGGACTTGGGGCATAATTTTTGCATTAAGTTGCACTCGATTCTACTCTACTCGAGTAATTTAAAATCCAACATAGTTAATTGGGTGCGGAGGAGTCGGGGTCACGAGTTGGGATATGAGCTATCATAGAAACGAAGAAATACTGTAGATCACTACATCAGTTCTGGATCCCATTTCCGTCAAAAGATGGCCCTCATATAACTACCGGTAAGTTAGTGGGCTACCAGAAGTATCTTACTTTATGCGCCTTTATCAGCTGCCCTCGATACAAATAGAAATATATTGGTGATTAAATTGGAGTCGGATATCTATGAGAATCTCCCTTCTAACAATTTCTTTGTATTAAAAAAATCTTGTCAAGAATGGCTAGGTAATGTTTGATCATTGGGTAAGTAGTGCTTCCAGTTTTGCAGACCATGAGAGCTCCATCCGAAAGATTCGGATCACGTGGTATTGGGTGAGACGAACCAAGATCCAACCACAGTTTTGCAAGTAGTGCTCTATGCGACATTATTTATGATGAACAAAGTGTATTTTGATAGGCATTGGGGTGCCCGAAGACAGGAAGTAATGAAGGAGATGAATAGGGGTAACGAAGATAAGAATAGAACTACAGTATACGAGTAGTATTAACCTTGATAAAGATTTCTTCCATCTTGCCTCGGATACTTTCTCCAATCGCTGGGGGAAATCTAAAGTTAGATACCTTTTTCTTACGCCAAGTATATCTCGAATAACTTTTGGCTGATGCAACTTAAGAGCACAATGGAGCTATACAGCCGAGCCTCGTGAGAAGTTCCTGCTATCAGCAAGAATCGACCCCATTTTTTATTCCATAAAACATGTTCATGGGATACTTTTTTGGCGTAAAATCGGGGGGGGTGCTAGCATCTTCTACTCTAGTTGCACATGCATATACCCAAAGGCCAAACGCCAAGATCCAAACTACCAAACGAAACATGGTAAAAGGCCCACCAAGACCTACTGGAAATGATATTTCGTAATCTTTATTCCTTCGGAATATCTGCTCCCAGGCTAGCGCTTAGAAACTCCTCCAATTCTTCGCTGACAGTCTTCAATCGATCCTTAACCTGCTCAATCCCTTCAGCACCAACAATAATTCTCCCAGGGGGATTCTCCAATGCTGCAATATGCATAACTATTGAGACTGTCTCTTCCAGCACTTCCTTCGGCGGCGGCGCAGCTTTCACAATTCTAGAAAGCGACTCGAAGGTCGTGTAACCTTTTTCCTGGGTGGGAGTCAGGTGGATGCGTGAGGAGAGTACGCTGCCAGTACGTTATCAACAGGTGCAATCGAAGTTGAGGGGGGGAGGGGTAGTTAGAGGGATGGGGGAGAAATACTTGACTTCAAGTGGAGGCTGTACAATTGTAACCTTGATATTAAACGGAGCGATTTCGTACGCAAGCGCCTTCAAATCCCCACGAGGTTAGTTCCCCTCCATCTCCAGTCCACCGCTACGGTATGTTGAGAAATGGAATCACACATCACTAAACCCCTCAACCGCATGATCCCCAGCACATCTCACCGATAGCCCGGGGGTCCCCATATGTCCAGTGAGACCTGTGACATTCACAATATGCCCACCCCTCTGCCTCCTCAAAAACGGCACCGCAGAGCGCATCATATTCACGGGACCAAAATAAGTTGCTTCAAACTGCGCCAAAATATGCGTATGCGGCAACTCCTCCAAAGTCCCAATATACGCTTCCCACCGCATCGCCACATCAGCTTTCTGCAATTCCGGGAGAGAAGGGGGAGGGGTAAATACACTGAGAAGAGCAATTCAAAACAACATCTACCCTCTGGAAAGTATGCACTGTCTCTGCAAGCGCACTCTGGCAGAGTGCGATATTCCTAGTGTCTAGTTCGAGGACGGCGAACCTGTCACCGCCCGTCAATTTTAGCTCTCGCATAGGCCCATCGTCGGCGTTGATTTCCTCGCGCGTGCAGCCTGCTGCGACGGATTCCCCGGCTTGGAGCGCGGCGAGTGCGATTGCATGTCCAAGGGGGTTTGAGGCAGAGGTGATTAGCCAGACACGCGGGGGTCGGGGTGGTTCGGGCTGCGGGGGCGGGTCGGACATTAGGTGTGGGTCGATGGGACAGTGGGTTAGGGGTTGGTTGCTGGGAAGGTTGCGACGCTAAGGTTTGGTGGGGAAACGGGGATGATGTCAGCGGCTGTTTCGAGTGAGAGGAATTTGTTCTGGTCATGGAAGAGCACTCGGAGTTTTCGGTTTGGATCTGTTAGTGGGGTGTCGTGAGCTGAGGTGTTTTGGCAGTTAAGAGCGATAGATCTATCGTCTGTATAGACAAATAGCTACTCATAGAGTCTGTAATATTCATGTGGGTTCTTCGCACTCTCGTTCCCACTAGCGCCCCGGGCCGAGCATGCAATCTCTGGCTACGTACCTCCCCAAGGTTTCCATTTAGCATATTTACCTGGGCTCCCGCAGAGTGGGACATCCACCCACCCACTACCCTAGTTACCGTCACGTAAACCACCCTACAGAAACAACCCCATCGTAACCCGCGGCTTCGTCTCCGGCCATATGACAGCCACGGTGCAGGGCAACTCTCCCATTCGGAATTATAGAGCATTTGTGCATAGCAATCAGGAGACTAGGAGGACCTCTCCTCATTGAGCTCCCAAAATATAAGCTGGGAAGCACAACTCTTCCTAATCAGATCAACGCCCATTTCCTCCGGATACTAGCAGGATAAGTGTTCATTTTCAGGGCAAAGCTGGTGGGTTATCATCCCGGCGGGTAGTTAAGATTTTAAGAGTCATCAGACCCCCGCGCAGGGTGATTCGGGGATAGTATATCGCAAACTCTTTGAGGGCAAAGAGGATACGAATTTGGGGAGGCGAGGAGGCGGGAGGACACCCGGGTATTTGGATGGGGGAAGGGGAAGAAAAATTAAGCTGTCTTTGCCTCCCACCTTTCAACTGAGAAAAGAGAGTGGCCCCAAAGAAGCAAAACCATCATAAGGAAAAGATATTAACTACCGTTACAACCGAAAGGTAGCTAACTCCTCAAATAGTGAAAACTGCCTCGACAGCTCCCCATTTATGGTCTTTTCCCTTTTTTACATGTAGTAATCAATTCCTTTGCAGGATTTTTGGCTTCATAGCATAAGTGGTATAAGTGTCCGCATTTTAAACTGCTGCACCAGGTGGGTTCCTAGGCTTAGGTTCTATCCTCACCTGGTCAAAGCTGTTCTAACTAAGTTAAGAACTGTGAAGTCTCTAGTTAGTGCATAAGAATGGGGTTATGATCTAATTTCATTTTTGCTCTTTCAGCTGCAAGCGCACGAGGCTACCCACAGGATACCATGGCGGGTCGGGTACAAGTTTCCGCCTTGAGCAAAGGGATCCCCCTGGGTGCGACTTGAGCTATATTATAAAAAGTCTCATAATTTTAACTTCTACCAGGTTTATTCTTCAAGTGGATTGCTCGCACAGGAGCACCGCTGTGGGTGGTAGCAATCTGGGTGGGTGTATTTGCTGATATACTGTAGTAGGAAATGTTACAACGTAGGAATTAGTATCAATGTTTCAGGTGAGCCATGTGTGCGATACCTGAAGTTTTGATGTAACACTTTTGTCCCCTTTTCTCGGCGCAATGGTCTGGGCTGTGGGTGTGCTAGAATTTACAATACTGTACCGGGTAGTTTGCCACATAGAAGGATCTCGGGTTTAACTCAATCTTATAGGTAAAAGCTCTAGAAAAGAGATACCTATCAGCCAGTTCTAATAGCTTAGCTGCCAAGGAACCTGCCGTTGCTGACGTGGGTAGAGGAAGTAGTCGGAAGTTAGAGATGCTCGATGAACCACTTTTTGCCGGCTCAGGTATTCCAAGGGGTCGGTACCCTGGCAACTATGATTCGAATGGTCAGAGATATGTGACAGTGCTGGAGGATAGAAGATGCGAGGGGGAAAACTGATGATGCGAAATCAAGAGGGGAGTTTTCTCCACTAGTGGGGCGTAAAATTTGTATGCCTAATAATGTGATAGTAAAATACTCGTCCTAGGCAAGAAGTATTCGAAAACAGGGATTAAAAAAAATATATGGTAAAACCCCTACGATTATCTGAGCGCCCATACAAACCTAAAACTCGTATTTTCGAATACTTCTTGCCTGGGACGAGTAATGATGTCAAAAAACCCCTGCTTAAACGCTATATTCAAATCCAAAGAAGGAAGAAATTATTGATCAATTCTGATGGCCTAACAGCTAAGGAATTAGTCACCAATAATGTGAGCAGGGAACGAGGTAGTTGTGCATTAAAAATGACCAACGAACCACTTTTTTTTACTGGTTTGGGGGTGGGGATGGAGGGGGTTGGTGCCCAGTGTCTTGGCTTTAAGTTGTTAGACATCTCGTGTGTTGGGAGAGTATGATAGTAACGGTGCTGTCTAATTGATTAGATGTTCGATCTCGTTTAGGGTGTGTTTCTTAGAGCATGCTCCCTACTAGAGCTATTGGGTAAGACCTAAGGAGTCGGGTTTGGCATAACCCCCAATAATTTGCCTGCAATATATTCCTTTTTAGGGTATTCGGTAAAAGCGATAGAACCCCTAGCACACCACCACCACCAGAGCACCACAGAAACAAAAGGGAAGAGGTCGGGGCTTGATCTGTTTTTTTTCTTTTTCAGTGCTACTGCCTAAGGACTTAGCTACCGTATGCTCGCAAGGGCCGGGGCTGGGAATTTGGACCCCACGAGACCGAGTTATCTCTCGCGGTGCTGGTAGAAGGGGCGGGATTCATTCCGCACTGTAGTACATCAGTTGCAAAAACGTTTCAATTTTTGCTAATTGTTGTCTGAGAGTATCGTTATGGTAAACGATGTCGCAGGGTCAGAACCATGTAGCGCTCGAAGGCAAAAGTAGTCCTCTTGGGCTCTCTTCTTCACAGAGAAATGTAACTGCTCACAGTGTTGCCGGAGCCTATAAGAGTCACAACCTTTGCAAACATGATACGATCTGGCAAGTTCCACATCATCTCCCCCAAACCAAACAACCGGGACCCAGTAGCCGACTCCACAAACAGTTCTCGGAAGGGACCCTCTTCCGGTGTGTAGAATGAGTAGTTCGAGACCTACCTTCATAGCAAGCACCCAAATCTACCATTCACGGTTGCCGCTCCGGCCTCAATAGTGCTTAACCATTCAAAAACATCTTAGCACAATCATCGAAGTCACGCGGTGCCCTTCTATAGCTAGCTACCAAAACACCAGTGTTGACAGTCAAGTGGAAGACTAACCGAAAACCTACACGCTCAATATTCCCACCTAAGGAGAGCATTTTAACAACCAGTATGTTGAATGGTTGTTCCTCGATTCGGTTGACTGCGGCAACATACTGTAGCTATCGGCCGGGTACAAGAATTTAAGTCGTACGACATACCCAAGTTCAATGCCGGAATGCGCAGGGAGGGAAAATCTGGAACGCGAGGGGGCATTACTTTACTTTGTCTGGCACTAGCATGTTTCCCAAACACCTGTGTCCTGGGCATGGTCGATACATTGTCTACTCCTGACCAGGACTTGTCATCGATCACTGGTATTTTTTGTGATTGTTGAGAGTTGTGATGTTTCATGGTGTTACCTCTGCTTCTATTCTATGAATAATGGAGGCTTTCGGGTGTGCTTTGCGGCTGTCTTGGTTTATGTGGGGTTTGGGCCTCGTGGTGGGAGTTTGGGAAGTTTGTGAATTAGGTTGCGTCGTTTAGACTAATTATGAACCATCTGACTTACTGACTCTGTTCCTGATTTCGACCAAGCTAACTCATGTGTTCAACTGTGTGCTTGCCTATTGATATTGGCAAACCCACTTTACTATATACACCTGATTGCCTATCCACGACCTCTGTGACTACCCGAGTGATAATTTATGACCGCTAGCTAACTGGTCACCTCACTTACCAACACAAAACCTCTCGAAAATGACTCCGAGAACCTCTTCCACATCACCACTACCTTCACCCTTCCCAGTAATCTGCGCAAGACACCCCGCAGCGAAGCGGAGCTCCTCCGCCGCGATGACCACGTCTGCCTCACCCTTCTCCCCCGCGATCCTATCGAGGAAGGCGTCTAGATAGGATATACATTCTTCCAAGAGCCTGCGTTGACGATCTGTTGCTCCAATTGCATCTCCGAGAGGGGATGCATCGCTGCCGGCTGCTGTGGCAGTCATTTGCGCGAAAACTTGTGTTAAGGTTGTTAAGAGGGGTCGAATGCCGTCGGAGGGGGAGGGGTGCGTGCACGTTATCCCGTGGATGTAAGTGCGTGGAAAAGTTGGGGCGTGTAGGGCTATTTGGTTGAGGAAGCACTCTGGGAGCGTTTGACTTGGTGGGAGGCGGAGGAGGTCGGTTTTGTTTATTGCGATGAGGACTTGTTTATGCTGGCCTTGGGCCTCACGAAGGACTTCAAGGACTTCGCTGGGCATGGATAGGTATGGAGTGCTGCTGCCGTTACTACCGTTCTTGGTTTCGATCGATAGGACAACGATGACAACGTGGCTATCCTGAACCCGCTTTTTGGCTCTCCGCATGCCCTCCTTCTCGATTCCCCCCGCGAGTTTTGCCTTCCGAAGACCAGCTGTGTCTGCTAGAAGGACCATATACCCGCCAATGTCCACCGACAGGTCAACCACATCCCTGGTAGTGCCTGCCTCTTTAGAAACGATCGCTGCCTCCCTCCCAACAACCCTATTCAATAGTGAACTCTTCCCTGCGTTTGGAGCGCCAACAATCGCAAGGCTTATCCCGCTGCGCAGCAATTCCCCGCGCACAGCATCACCCACATGTAGCTGCAGCATAGGCTTCAGCTCCTGAACGAGGGAAACAACGTTGGAACACATTTCCGCGGGGGCAGTGTCGAACTGCTGGTCCTCCGAGAAGTCGATTATAGCCTCCAACTCGCCCCTTGCGGAGAGCAGCATTTGCCGCCATTGCTCATATTTACGGCTTAGGCCTGAGGTAGTGGCTTGGACAGAGAGCTTTCGCTGTTGCTCAGTCTCGGCTGAAAGTATGTCTCCCAGCGCTTCTATCTGTGGTAGCGAGAGGCGGTTGTTGGCAAATGCCCTGCGGGTGAACTCTCCGGGACCGGCAGGACGTATAGGAAGTCTGGGTGTGGATAGCGTTGAGATCGAGGAGAGGACTGCGCAGATTATAGCGCGGCCTCCGTGGAGGTGGAGTTCTAGCACGTCTTCGCCTGTGTGTGAATTTGGTGCTGGAAAGAAGAGCACTAGAGCCCCTGGGTCGAGGACTTCTTCCTTGAGAGAATTGGGGTGGTATAGTGTTCTCAGGGAAGCCTTGCGTGGCGCAGGAAGTTGGTGAGAGGGACAGAGAGATGAGTATACCTGAGCGCATGAACCTCAAAACCATCGGCCAATCAGCGAAGAGCCAGCAAACATAAAAAAGCGGAAAAACAAAAGCCGAGTGATAGTAAAGGAAAGGTAGTTTCATCCAACAGACATTCAAACAAGCCGGTCCTGAAACCCTAACCACAGCGATAGCCGCCCTCCCAGATGCTGTTGCGAGGGCGTATATGGTATTCCCGATTTCCCCTTTCTCAAACCCGTGAGTGTGTATCCCCCTTGTATCTTCCCCTTTCACTTGTTCTTGTAAGAGCTGCTGCTTAGGGTGTATCAGGTGACGGCTCCGTGAAGTACTCAACCCCCGTCGATATGTTTTAATCGTCAGGTCTAGAATCTGCCACCCCCGCTGAGCCCACCACCATATCCGACTACCCCCGATATGAGTGTTGGAGCAACTGTTGGCGGAGCCCCCTCCGACGCACAAGATCCTACCGCTGCTGCTCCTTCCGAGAGTTTTTGAGATGATAGTTAACAGTTGCCGCATCGAGCTATAATAACAAATTGTGCCACGGTTGGTGGACTGACTGATTGGCCTCTATTATTTCCAACGCTTCCAACGAAGGAGCAAACGCACGATCAAAATCTCTACTTACGCCACCCAACAAGAAGTGGTCACCAAGCGGAGTTTGAACCAAAAAAAAGGTTCGAGGAAACAAGCGGGTAACGTAGGGGAATGGGTAGAGTTACAGTATCGGGGGACAGTGGGGGGTTAAGCTATAATACGGTAACCCTACCGCGCTCAGATGAAAACTCTATTCTTTTTCGGAAAGGGACGGTGGTTCGAAATATATATCCTCTTTTCGTTGGTAAGCGTATTGTGTTATTTATTGGATTATTAAATTATTATTATTATTTCGCATGGAGCAGTAATAATCATTATTTTTCTTCCCACACATTCCCCCGTAGTGGGGGCTTTGGGGGAGGATAGACGCACCGTATTAGACTGACTTATATTATACCACGATATGGGATTATGGGAGTATGGCAAATTGTTTGATATGGTATTCGGGTCGTGGGGTTTTTATTTATTTATAGGCATCCAGTATCATCAGATTCTCATACTCCACCCTGGCTAGGCGATGTGCCAGTATCGGTCGGTAGTTGTATGTGCGCGATGATATGATATGATATGGTTATGTCTGAGGGTACAGTGCCGGGGAAATGGACAGGCCGCAGGTAAGGTAACTTGGGAGTTTTCTTTGAGAAAAAAAGTATTTTTTGGGGTTCGAAGTGGTGGACAGTCTTGGCTGGATGAAGCTATTCCAAATGGGGGGTTTCCAACCCTAGCCCTGCAGGGAGGGCTTTTTTTTTTTTGAAACTCTGGGCAAAATGGAGAAAAAAAAGCACTGATAAGACATGCTTATCGTTATCGGTCCTTGACGGAGACGGGAAGGAATGCTAGTTAGAGATTTCCGGAAAGATGTCAGATGCACCATTACGAAAATGAGATACAAGACGATAGAGGGAAGGAATCGCGAGAGAAAAAATGACGAAGGGAAGGAATAAGAGAAACGCAAAGTCTAAACGCCGCGGGGAGTTTCATGATGCCGGCACTCAAGTATGTCCGGCATACCGAGCGGTAGTTTGTCCTCCCGGGCGAGGATTGGGAGGAGGGTGGCGCCGTTTGTGCATGCCGTAGGGGGGGTTGCAAGCACGAACATCAAACATCACTGCTTCTTTTTTCTCGATTCTGCATAACACATTTCACGAGTCCTCGGACCGGATGCTCGAGTGGCCACTCAGCTATTAGACACTCAGGAACGGCTGCTGCACTGTGCCGTACTGCACAGTACCGAAGATGCAGGAGTTAAATTTACGAAATGATCGTGACGGTTGAAAAAATTTTTGCCCCCCTTCCCCCTTCCTTCCTTCCACTCTCTACACGGCGGGCTGTCCTCTACTCGAGTACCCGAATCAACAATGAAGTTCGCGATGGTGTGACGCTTGCTTCGGCTCCTACAGGTCCGTTAAACTTGGAACGTTTCAGGAAGCTTCCTTGGTACTAGAGTACTCGAGCACTCGCATACACTCCGGTATCTTTCCGTCCTATTTTTTTTTCCAGGGGGGGGGGTATCATGCGCTAGGGGCTTGCACGAGTAACCCTTTTAAACTAGCGATGTCACAACATTTAGCCTCTGTTTTTATGGTGACTAATTTTTGGGGGCTGTCCTGACATTGATATTTCTCGCATTTGCGTTGTTCTTTTTTCTCCTTTCTTTTCAAGACCTTACTACCGCGACTATACGGGGCTGGGATAATATTGGGGAGAAGCACGGCAAATGCTGTGGGTAATATTTACTCACGGTGGGTATCATGCGGAAGCGAAGCGCGAGAGAGAGATAGTGTGGGATTATTAGGAACTTAATAAATGGGCTACCGTTTTTGTACAGTAATATTTGTTCGTACTACTCCCCCTACGACACGCCGCATAATAGCAACGTCCATCTATAATAACTGGATTCTATAATTCGGTGTTAACTTAAATCTCCTGTAATAGCAAGATGACACTGATAGCATAGGTGACGAGTCCAACCCCCTCAAACAAGGACCGCACAGATGGTAGTACTGTACTCGAGTACTGTATCCGAGTGCTATACCGAACAAAGTGCTATGTCGTTGGAGTTGCTTGCTCTGGCAAGCTCTGAGGTTTTTGTTTTTTTGTCTCTTAGAAGGGCTGACCAACTCTTTTGCTTCGTTTTTCGCCCCTTTTCCAGAGTAGAGAATTCCCGACTACTACTACTAGTACAGTACTTATTCTACATAGCTCACAGTTCGATTATTTGGACAATTACGATTACTCCAGTTTGGAGCACTTGATTCACTACCTGCCTACCTAGTCTTAGCACCCCATGGGAAGGAGAAGGGGAGTGAGAGAAAAACTCCCAAATACCCGTTTTCAACAACCTCTCACGCAGCGAGGCTCGAGCGCCTCGCCCAGCCGTTCCATCTCTGGCCCTTCGACCACCCCCTCCATCCCACCTCCTTTGGAAGTCGTTGACAATATTGCACAACTGCAACAACTAACCCCCCTTCCCCCTTCTGGTCCCCCCTGAAGCAAACTAATGCATGAACGAGCACGAAAGACTGATTCGTCTGGTAATGACAGCAGCAGCAAGGAAGGAAGATTGGAAAAATCAATTACATCTCTATTCGCCTACTGGTGCAGTTGCAAGTGTGATGTATTCTTTTTCTTTTGAACCCCACCTAAATAGTGTGGACTGTACTAGTAGTAGAAGTGCACCGGCAATGTATGTACCTACTGGTAATGGGTGCTCCCGCGTTTGAGTCGCAGATGTGTAAAGTTTTGTGGGGGTATGTAGATAGGATGAGAAAGAGAGAGAGTAGCTGTGGGGGAAACCTTGGACTGTCTAAGGCCCTGTTTGGTCGCTCTGGTCCCATTCCGTTGCCCCATACAAATGACCATTAAATTTTCAAAAATTAATGGAGAAAAGGCCATTTTCACAGCAGAAATAGTCGCCCAACGGAATGGGACCATCGCAACCAAACAGGGCCTAAAAACGTTCCTGATCTCTCTTCGTTCTGCCCTTCATTCTCTCCTCCCTTCTCACTCTACCCTATCTCACACCTTATTCATTAGTAATCCTTCGTTTGCCGCCATTTGTTTGACCTTTCTTTTTTCTCCCTTTTTTCTTCCTCTTATAAGGGCTTTGATACCTCTACCGTATTCATGTAGTACAAACCTGAGCCGCTACTTCTTACAGTGCTGCCTAGTCTGTCTGCCTTTCTGCGCGGGTAACGTTACATTGAGGGATGGGGGACTGGGGGTTAGAAGTAAATAATATTATAATGAGAACCTCTGAGCAAGCTTTCGACTCAACTAGGTACTTGTAACCAACCGACACCCAACCGCTCTCTCCCCTCTCTTCTATCATTTCTTGCCAACGCCGACTTAAGTTAAGGTCGTGCGCCTTTTATTAATTTCGACCCGTGTTTTTCTCCTATAACGTATCTTACTATCAGTCTCTCCCGCGCTGGCCGGCTGGCTGACCGTTGCTGCTCACATGTGCGTGCTCTTTTGGGATATGTCCATTGATCGGTGTTGAATGCTCTAAAACCTAGTGTCTTCCTACTTCCTGTATTGGATCCTTGCTCTCTACTCTGGTTTGATTTCTTGATTTCTTGGTTTTTTTCTTATTTCCTCACCTTATTTTTTCCTTGATGGGCCTTGTATCATAGACATTTCCTTGCTCGTTTCTAGGTGGCTCCTTTCTCTGTCTTTCTCTTATTCTCTCTCTTCTCCCATTCTCATTTTCTGCATTATCTCTATACCATTCCACCCATCATACTGTACATACTCCCTTCCCTTGGACGTTCCTTTTTGACTTCTATTTCCTAATATTTCACATTCGGCTTCATAATTTCATTAAATTTTCTTTTCACTTCCTTCCTTTTCCATATATCCTTCTAAAATGACCTCCACAGTACTAATATTCACGAGCCCGCTGTCGACGTCGATAGTAACCGCTCCATCTAAATTCTCTGTCGGCGAGGACGACAGGTCACAAGCTTCGCAGTTGCGAATAGTGACAATAGTAATGACGGCATTCAACATTGTTTGCGCAGCATCGATTGTTTTCAGGATTCTTTGGGATGCGAGGAAGGTTTATATGAAGAGGCGGCGGAAGGGTAGGCGGGGGACGCGGGGTGGTATTATGGGAGAGAAGGCAGGGAAGTTGGATAATGGTGGTGGGAAAAGAGGTGGGGCGGTGACCGTGAAGGAAGTATCGGACGAGGGAGAGAAGGGAGGGAAGTATGCAAAGGAGGAGGGAGTGGAGGAAGGGATGGGAGGAGGAGGAGGGTGCTTAGTACCCGCCATTGAGATATTCCCTCTAGTGCTCGGCGGGGCCATGCTTGTCGAGGGGATATTACTGGCGTTCGTGGAGAGTGCGGGGTTAGACGGGGGTCCCGTCACCAAGAATTGTGGATATTTGTCTGAAGTTGCTTGGGTTGGTATGTTTTTCCTTCTTTCCTTCACAACCTATCACTTCTCCCTCGCGCACAAGACAAAAACTAATTTTTTGTCGAAACCATCATTAGCGCAATGGATAACGCCCTACATGATCTTCTCCTTCACCCTTGAAGCTTTCATCCGTGCCATCTCTCAGCCCCGCTTCAAGCGCCGCTCGGCTATAGCCGTTGCATGCTGCATCGTGCTAACCCTCTTCCTACTCCTCATAACCTGGGTGCCCTCGCGAACAATATTAGAGCACCCAGAGAACGACACCTGCAGTGGGCAATTAATGTCCTACACTGACCATGTCGCTGTCGGGGGGCTCGGGATAATAGTGGTATTACTCCTAGTATCGTCGATTATGGGTGCGGTGGTGCTTATGCGCTTACGCGAGGACCGCGGGGTCGACAGGGTAGAGAAGATAAGTACTAGCAGGACGGTGTACTTTTTGATCATTAATGTTCCGCAATGGGTATGTTTTTTCCCGTCACAAATAGGTGAGGAAGTTAGGTCCTGATATAGTGGGTGATAGATCATGATGGTGCCAAATTATGCTGTTACGGTAAAGTCGGGGCCGGACCATGGACTCGCGTATTTAGCGACTTTTATCATTAATTTGTCGGGGGCCGCAGCCACGGTGTTGCATTTGTATCTTCGGGCGAAGACCCCTAGTTTCGCGCAACCTCCGTACTCCTCCACCCTCTCATCATCATCTCGTAGACCTCCAAATACCTCATCCCGCCGCCCCCACCGCTATACGAAAGACCACCCCCACTATATCAAAAACCGAAATCCACTCCACACCACCGCAAGGGGCAACTAGGCCCACCACAGCCAGACCGAGCAAACCGCCTCTCAGATTTCACAACCCGCAGTTTCAATCGCATAGGAGAGGAAGTGGCCGCCCTCCTCTCGAGCTTAAGGCCTGCCCTTTCCCCCGCCTCCTCTCCAAAACTCCCACACCACAGTTCCTCCCCTGCTACCTCACGCCTAGCAAGAGACTCCCCTGGGTACACTCTCTTCCCACCCATCCCGGCCCGCTACCGCCCCCTCACAGACAAGCCCCCGGCCTCAACTTCAACTTCGACTCCGCCCACGAGTACGGGCACAAAAAACAAAGCAACCCCACCACACCGACCAAGCAGGACCGCTACACCGATTATCAACATGAGCCGTTCGCAGGCGAGTCCAAAATTTCCGGAAAGGGCACTTCTCGCAGAGCAGAGGAGGGGGTTCTTGGCGCCGGCCGCAGCAATAGAAGTAGCTATTCCTCCTGGTGGGAGGAAGCGGGATGTAGAGGATGACGAGAGCTTTAGGGAGATACTTATTTGGAAGGGAGGGGGGGAAGTTAGTGCACAGGAAGTGGCTGTTGGAAGATTTGTTTAGTGGTGGGGGTTATATTCATATTCTTTGTCTTAAAAGGCTACGCTGTCATGCCCGGGTGGGCATTTAGAGGCTGTTTCCTCTTATTATTCTTATTTTAAAATTAGGCTGGTACCGGGAGTTTATTTACTTCCTTCCTTCCCCCCGTATAGTACAACTTAGATCTTAGATAGGTTATTAGTGGCTCGACGTCGTAAGTTAGATCGGGGAGTTGTACGATAGTGAAGGAGGGGAGAGCAATGCCCTATCCCCTGAAAGCCCGATCGAGGATTTGCCCTAAGGATGGCAAAATCTTGGGAAAAAGAGCCTATTGACATGATATCATAATATTATGATAATTTGCACTGGCGTAGGCCCTCTCAAAACCTCGGGCTCAGAAACAATTTACTCCTCTCCCTCCTTAGATCTTTGATATTGTATACTGCGCTGGAATGAACCCTACCTACCATACAGGCGCATTCATCCCCGAGTGATACCACATGACTTCGCCATCGCCGAGCCTAAACACCGTATTATATAGGCCATGCTAAGAGATACATGCCCCGAGATACCTTTCGAACGCATCCTATCGCAAATTGATACTTCTTACAGATGTAGCTCGAAATTGACCCAGCAGAGCCGCTCCTTCCCTTCTTTCACGAATCATACAGGATTGGCCATTGATCTAGCGCTAAACTTGGCATTCGAGTAGCGCCTTCTCTGCTTAGGGGCTGATTGCCCCCAGTAAAAACAAAGGGGAAATTGGGGGGTAGAAAACTTGTGGATGCAGAAGCCTCTTGCAAGGAAAGTATAGTGGTGTTTGGGTTGGTACTCGGAAGTAGTACGCCGCCATCGTGATATTGCTGAAACGGATTAGGATGGCTCGTTGGGGGCTTCTGATGGGTCGGATCTGGTTAAAGTACCCTCCCTCAGCCAGTCAATGCGAATACTTTGCTCACTTCAAGCACAAGATACAGTAAAGTATTCACTTATCAAGCCACTACTTGACAAATACCGGCGAGAAGGAGCCAATGTGGGCCGCTAGCCTCCTCGACGAGGACAGGCCAGGAAGCGCACTCACCAGTCTGAGGGCCAAATCCTCCTCACTGTCGTCACCAAGCTTAGAATTCTAAACCCCCCAACAACCCAAAAAAGCAAAAAGGAAAGCCTAGCCACCCAACCGCGAACGGCACGCCAACGAATATAAATGAAACAGAAGAAGTCGGGAAAATAGGAACTCGAATGGTATATGAAGTAGCTAAGAAGTCCGATGAGAGAAGCTAGTGAATTGCTGAAGAAATGGAAGAAAAGCCCGTGAAAACAGATGAAAAAAGATCAAGAAGCCCCGCGACCTACATCCTACCCAGTTCCGAATATTCATGGGGCTAACCGTTAAACTGAAATTTTTCAAAAATCGCCCATGAAAGCCCCCAAGGCCGAATCTGCAACAATTAGCCTCTTTCATCAACCTCCCAACACAGGAGCAGGACTCACCAAGCTTGACCTCCATCTCCTCCCACTCCTCCTTAGGCCCACTCAAAGCCGTAATTGCACCACCAGCTCCAACTCTCCAAACCTCCTTCTCACTCCCATCTTCCGTAGTGACAACTTCGTCGTCATACCTGAATGCGGAACGAATGATGACGTTCCAGTCACCGGCGCCACAAACACTCCAGTAGCCCAGGACGCCACTATAAACCCCTCTCTCTGTCTCTTCAATCTCCTGCAAGATTGCCACGCTGCGTTTCTTTGGCGCACCAGTCATGCTCCCTGGGGGCAGGCTGCGGGCGAGCACGTCGAATCCGGTCATACCGTCTTGGGGCTCCACAGTTCCGGTGATAACAGAGACAAGTTGGTAAACAGAAGCGTACTCTTCTGTGACCATTAGTTTCTCCACAGAGACGTCAGTTGCTAGGCGGTGGAGGTCGTGGCGAATGAGGTCTACAATCATGAGATTCTCTGCGCGCTCCTTGGGTATGTTCAACAAGCGGCTGGCTGAGGCGCAGGTTGTTGTAGGGGTCTTCTTCACAGTGCCTTTGATGGGACAGAGTTGGCAAGCTCCAGAGCGGGACCAAGAGAGGAAACGCTCGGGAGATGAAGAGAGGAGGGTAGTGTTCGAGAGGCGGAAGTACGACGCATAAGGAGCAGGGTTGCGGGTGCGTAGGTGTTGGTAGAGTGCCCAAGCGTTTGTAGGTTCCAGATGAATTTTAGTAGTGGCAGTTAAGCAGAGCTCGTAGGAGTCACCGGTAGAAAGATAAGATTGGCAAGTTTTGACTTTTTGCATATATTTTTCAGCGTCCGGTTTGTATATGGTCGGCGATAGTTTGAGAAGAGACATCTTAACAGCCGAGCGACGACGTTTCGGGTAAGGCTCTGGTGGAGGAGTAGGAGACGGAGTGATCGCTATATCGGCTTCTTGTTGAAGCTGTCTCTTGGTAGACTCTAACCAATTCCTATCCGCAGCGGGTGGGAGGAGAGTTTGGATATAAATCTTCCCAGTGTGCCCGTCTAGGACTATACTCCTCTCCACAAAAGCCAAGTTGACATCTGGTCTCCTCTTCATTCCCTCGGCCTCTTTGCGCGGTTTAATAGGAACGCCGAGACTGTCAACGCCAGTCTCGTAGTTGAAATATCCAACCAACCCACCCCAGAAGGGCGAATCATCCTTGCCTCCAGTAGCCTTGCGCTGGTCCATATACTTTGCCAGGAATCTCCATACACTCCCTCCATAATCCCGTAGGTCAACCTTAGTTTCCGAAGAGCTAGGCCCAGAATAGGATAGCTTCAGAAAGGTATCGCCACAAGAGTAATTAATTCGTCGTGTCAAACCGGGGGTCAAAATCCCAATGATGCTAAACCTTCCCGGAGCAGCTGCAGATTCCAAGAGAACAAACTCGTGAGCTGCCCCAACTCCCAAAATCTCACAAATCCTGCTAGCGGAAACCCCCTTCCCGAAAATATCCTCAGTCCTAACCTCCATCTTCTGGGCGCTGTCAAGCTCTCTGCCCTCAAAGCTTGTTTGCAACTCCATAAGACTCTTCTCTCTCGGCTGCCCTTTCCAATCCGCTCTCAAATCTTTCACAACCCTACCCTGGCTGTTGTTCCAGTCTATCGCCATTTTCCAAAAATTGGCGACAACGTTCCTTCCACCCTCGCTACAAACCGATTCGGGATGATACTGTACACTCCAGAAAGGTTTGAAAATATGTCTGACACCCATAACGACCCTGCCATTCTCATCATCCGCCCAAGCGATCTCCTCCACATCCCCACCAACCTCAGTAATCCCATGCAAAGAATGGTACCTGACAACATTGATTTTCCCAACTCCCTCGAAAAGCCCCTCCCCAGTGTGCGCGATCTCGCTAAGTAGGCCGTGCTTCACGGTGCCCAATTTGTTCACCTGCCCCCCGTGGGAGAAGACAAGACTCTGTAAGCCTAGGCAAACACCAAATACGGGGAGGATATCCTCTCCGGATAGCTTCCAAACATCATTCACGACACCAATGTCGGCCTCAATCTCCGGCGAGCCTGGGCCGGGCCCTATAACCACGGCATCGAAAGAGGGTAGGTGAGGCTTTAGGAGCGAGATGTTAGCGAAGTCATCGATGCGGATAGTGTAAATGGTAGCTCCGGTGGCAGAAGTTAGCAACTGGGCGAGGTTCTGGGCAAAAGAGTCATAGGCGTCTATCAGTAGGATCCTCATGATTGCGTTAATGTTCTTGGTGTATGTTTGTCTGTTCGTCAGGAGAGTTCAATTTTGCCTCATGAAGCGGTGGGGTAGGAGAGGTAAGTGAAGGAGAGGCCGAGTAAGGGTTTGTTGGTGATCTGGTGATCAATTGTGATCAGCGGTTGACGTGGGTAAGACCTTTCCCTTTGTGGCTGAAAAAAACGAGTGGTTTTGAAACGTTAGGTAGGGTACGATCCTAGTAACCCTTAACGAAGATGCGAACTCTAAGGGCCTGTTCGGTTGGAACGGACCGTTCCGTTAGGCGACCGTTTCTGCTGTGAAAATGGCCTTCCCTCCTCTTTGGAACGGAAGGGGAACAGTCATTTGTATGGGGGAACGGAATGGAACCGTTCCAACCGAACAGGTTCTAAGTGAAGAAGCCAGGTACGAAGGCTAGTATTCTTGCCCTTAGTTCTCCTTAGCAAAGGGAATAAAGGCCCCCTTATACACAGGTCCATCTCCTTCGTGTAATAGGGGGAAACAATAAGGGAAACAGCGCAAGAACATGGGCGTAAAGGTGTTCGACCCCCTGGAGCCGAGCGAGAGAATCCTAATATCGTGCGTAAACCCGTAGTCTAGATGGCCTAGATGGTGTGGAGGAGATGCTCATCAGCTGAGTGAATTTCTGCAAAAAGGCATAAAATTTAATTGGGAGCAGCCATAAATCAAGCCGGGTAACTCCCAGCATCGAATAGAATCGATACTCTAATTACAAGTAGAGTGCGCTATACACTCGCATAGCACATTCAACCCAGCAATCTCAGCTCACTCAAATCAGACCGCGTCAGGTAAGCGCTCTTCCTTCTCTGGATGCTTTTGTCTCTGAATGTCGAGATTAGCAGCCTACTTGTGACAGCGGATTCCCGTGGAAAAACTGGTGAAATCCACTATCAGATTGTCAGCGGAAGTCGCCCGTCAGGTTAGGATAGAAAGGGGAGGTGAGGGAAAGGAAACATAACAATCTCAAACCACTCGTGTGATAATCCGATATGTGCAAAAGGGACAGGATGCAAGCACACACCGATCTGCACACAACTCCTTGAATTGCGAGTTCTGGAAGACCCGGAAGAAGCCGATGACATTGCTGAGAATGTGGAGAGATGCCGAGACCGATGCCATCAAGCAAGCAAGTGCTGTTAATGGTATGCTCTTTCATCCGGAAATCTCACAGTCGCAGAAGGAAAAAGAGGAAGAGACAAAATCGTCCGGCAGTCGCCTAAAACTACCGTGCGCCTCTCAACAAACAAGCTCTGCGCAGAAAAAGACACCCATAAGAGCCACAGCATGTGATTGGGGTCGGAGAAATCACAAGTTCCAAATAGTGTTCTCCTTTTTTCGTGGTCGTTTCGGGCGATTGACGCCATGCCAGAGCTGTGGGGTCGGCGAGATAGAGTGTTGGGTTGGCTTGCCCCATGGGAAGCAATTCCATGGGCCGGGCGCTAGGTCGGCACAGATCCCGCTGTTAGTTACAATATATATATTAGTATCCTCAGGGGCTTTTCTCCGCAAATTACAAGGCTGACAGGGATAACCTATCCCAGGGCATGATGAACAATCTGGGTGTTTTGAGTATTACAACTGGTCGAACTTTAGTCGGGGTCGTGGCGGCGGTGCCTAGTATTTGGGTGGATGGCTCGCTATGGCTGGCGATCGCTATACTATGGAAAACTTGCGCGGAATACATCAGTGAATTCCGGAAATGCCATGCCGGAGCGTCCGTAAAGTCACCGTACCCCTGTAAAGTACTATTGAAACACCCATTGCCGCAAAACTACCCTCACTATGACCCCTCCACATACCCCATGAGTTAAAAAAGACCTCCCTCATGAAATTTTTACTTTGCCTAAATACACAAACATGAGGTATAACAATTTCCAAGGCCTTTGGCATTTTTAAGCCTATAGCTGAGGATATAGTTAAAAGAGCTGCAACTAGAGTGGAAATACATATAATGTAAAATAATATAGAATACCAACCAAGACTACAGACACAGAGGAAGACAGTAAATTCTATTATCCATACTATCCTATTCAAGTTTAAGACGACATAATATTATAAATAGGAGAAATTATATAATAAAGCAAAAATTAGTTTAGGCAAAGTCATTTAGTCTAGTTATAATATTTAGAAAATTGGTTTAAGCTTCTAATATTGAGAAGGAAAATATTACTCACTATCATGTGCAACCGGTATAGTACATCAGTAGCAATCCCTTGCTTGTTTGATTTTATCAACTGTTTTGTTTTACCATCATATTCTGAATTTTCTTTTCCCATTCTCTGTTCTTACAAGATACAGCTTGTATTGAATTTTTGCCACTTCTTTCTTTAGAAATTTATTAATATGCAAACAAAGTATGATATCAAAGAGGGAGTATGTTTTTCTTCTTTTTTTACTACAGTTGCTAGTGCTTGTGTAAGGACTTATTGGACATGAGTATACTCTACTATTTATACTATGATTGTATCATACACCTGTTAGTAGTCAGGTTCATAATCGGACTTTACGCTCTTCTATGCTAGCATCAAAATTTAATTGCATTAAACAAACTATGTACAAGAAAGATCGCAGCACTCGAGGTCTTGAGCAGGGCGTTGCACTCTACTCGGGGGGCCATTAAAAACCGGAAAACTATTTCTGCTGATCACATGCAATTCTCTGTAGAGACAAGGGTGATTTTTTCCTTTTTTTTTTAATGATCCCCCCGAGTATCATACTCGAGTACCGATACTAGAGCACTGCCAAGTTTAGGCTTGGAGGGCCTTTGGCCCTGTTTCTTGACCCGGGTAACCACGCCCTGATGTCAGTAGCTAGATTTCCACAGACTCAACATTCACCTCTGTGTGCGTGCTCCACTCAGGGCTCGATGGCGCTAGCATATCTTTCAATAAGTCTGATAGGTATGATACTAAATTATCAATACCAGTAATAGCTAAAGCAAATTGGCAACCCTCCAGGTCTCTACGCCTATCTATAGGAGATGAAATCGGTAGGGAAGATCAGGGTTGCCATTTGCCCGACTCACCAAATATCACTCGAATTTCCCAATCTAGTTTGATCTACTCACTGGAGTTCAGGAGCACAGGGATGTAAGGGTAAGTTGAGCGCAGTACTACGGTATTGCTAGCTTTGGAGCTTGTTTTTTAGTCTAGGTAGCCAGGCCCCTATTTCGACTACGAGATTTCTGCCGACTCTTGATTCACCTCCGTCATCTCTATGGCCCCTTCGTGGCCCGATAATAGCAACTTATCTTTCAACAAGCCAAGCAGATACTAAGTTATGAATCCAAGCTCATGAATACAAATAGTGGTAAGAGCAAGCTAGTGATCCTGTGGGTCCCTGATCCTTCTTGTAGGAGAGTAACGCTATCAGAAGGAAGAGGTTACCGAGTACGCCAAACTTTTGTCCTTCACCAGTCCTGATCATGGGAAGTTGCTCGAGTTTCAGAATTTGCACAGGTCCTCAGCGGATGCCCTACCTATTTCGGAAGTGCACCCCACTTTCTGCTAAGGTACTCCCTACAGCAGTATTGGTAGCTCGGCCGTTTCGATCGGCGAGGAAATTCACACTTTGTTCTTGTCGATCCCCTGGGAGGTTGGGGCCAACGGGCCCCGTGGTTTAGCTCGCAGTGGATTCCCCCCTGATATCCCCTAACTAGGGATCCCCAAAGCTCCAACCCCAGCCACTTTCCATCTGCATCCTTACCTGTTCCTAGCGGCTCACAAAATGTCACTCTCCGCGTTGGCAGATTGTGAATTCGCCCGGCCGCTATAAACGCTGATATTTCTAAATCAATATTCTCGGTCCGGAACTCATTCGGTTACCCCTTCGGATAATCTATAGGGTGTCGCCATGTGAACCGATGCCTAGGTGGTGGAGTGATTTAGTAACGGTTATAATTCGGAGACCCCTCTTGTCCCGAGTGACATAAAGGATAGTACGGTACAGTGCAAATAGTCGAGTGAGAGTGCATTTCCGCGAAGAAAGGCAAAGACTACCTTTAGCACAAAGCAAGCCCCGGGCGAGTTGTGATGGGGTGTGATATCAACAAAAAGCCAACACCAAAATAAATTTTCGAAATTCCCAACCACAACCGAATCTTTAGAAAGACGAATCCTCACAACAGCGCTCAGAAGACACTCCTCTCTAGTTCTATCTTTCTGATTTTTAGCAGGAGTAATATCAGTAGAGACAGTGAAACTTCGAATTTCCCATGCATAGTCGTTTTCGAGGTTATTTTGGCTAAGCCCCCTACTTTGTGTATTATGTAACTAAAATGAATTGCCCCATAAGCGTTGGTTTCAAGTGCCTAGTGCGCCCCGTACTAGAGCCTTTCATAGTGTGTCAACACATATCGACGCAAGGGCTTGCCAGAAGTCTCTTTTCTAGGTGGAAAGCTTTCTAAGCTGCTGCACCATCCGTGTTGGCGTAGGGACAGAAAGAGTATTGCACTACAATAATCTCTCATTCAACCTGCGTCTTGTAACTTATGTTCATGTTAGGCCCGGCTAGAATAAAGCCCCTAGGGGGCGTGTGTGGTCACGAGTTTTTGCGTGTTAGATCTTGTTGTCAGGTGCAAGCACCATTCTGTGACTCGCGGTTTACCACTCTCGAGTGATATTCTGTGATACTGGGCCTTCCTATTCTAAATTCCTCTGCTTTCACTCCTTCGGGCCCAACCTGCAGCACCGCTCATAAGACCTACCACGACACGCCCCCAAATTGAAGCCCAGACCTACCGAGTATGATGGCGGACGTAAGGGTGTTTAACATTGGAATCATGGGCTTACAGAGCACCGTAGGACTCGGGGTGGTACCTACCTAAATGTAGGCAGAATTAAGCCGTTTAGGGGTGGCTATCCGGCACGAGATATTTACCCGTATGGAGCACTGGTGTAGGGAGGGGATTAGGTCTGGCACTCTGGAGGGTTTGTGTGGAGAGAGGAGGCGAAGCGAGACCAGGATAAGGCTGGCTGCCATGTACTAGTACACTCCCGTTGACAAAGTTCTCGCGGAAAGAAAGGTACCGCAGCAATGTCTTGGCGGCAACGGAAGTACCAGGACAATTCTCTGCCAAACATGTGCAGTTCAAATTATGCCTGGCACAGTAACAGACTTTATATTGACTCACAGAGAGTATACTGGAGTGATTAAGGTACAGAATGGCCATATTAAGTGGCAGCTACGAAGTTTACATGTATTTCTCATGGAGTATATCTCTTACGAGGACAGGGTTGAGGAAAAATCTTGTGCGAGAACTTTGCGAACGGGAGTGTACCGTGAAAGCCAGAATAATTGGCCCTCACGCTAGTCGTCCAGAATTCCCTCTTTGGATTAAGGGAGGGGCACAACTAAAACACTGTCCCTCAGCAGCCCTCGCAAAATCAAATTTACTTCCGACCTTACCAGGAGAGGGAATTCTGGACGACTGGCGTGAGGGCCAATTATTCTGGCTTTCACGGTATAGTTAGTGATGGATTTCGGTGGGCCCAGGCTGTGGATTACCCCGAGAAACTACTGTAGCTGCCTCGTGGCCTATTTAGCCGCATTCTCTCGGGGTGCTGACCGTGCGTAATTAGGACTGGGAGGCAGCCGTCAGAGGCAATCCAGTTCATCGGCGCCCACCCCCAGGTTGGCCTTAGCTCTTAAAAATGAAATCTGAAAACGGTAAAGCGTTCGTACCAAGGTAGATAAATGAACCATTGAGAGTCCTGGTGGTGCGAGGGGATCTGTATCTAGTTTTTCTAAGGTAGGCTGGCTAAACTCTGAAAAAGAGTAGTTTAAAGGTCATGTAGCAATTATTAGGATCAACGTATCAGAGAGAAATCGCCCCGCGCCAATTATGTATAGATTGTTAGAGATTTTGGGAGTTTTGTGGATCGTTTGGGAGCGTGATGGACTGTTTTAGAGCCTTTGTGATATATAGAGAATATTCTCCCGACACGTCTCTCCCTCGTCATCATAGGAATGTGCGGAGGTATGTGGGAATGCGTGGAGACACAGATATTAATGCGGTGAACCATGGAATGATTTGGATGCTTTGATTATGTTTAGTTTATACATTTGTCTTTACTATAAGTTTGGTTTGAGATAATGAAGTTGTTGAATATACCTCGGCTACCTTTCCTACATAGTGCCCAAGCTTCAAGTGAATATTTCTATGTTGGTCTGCCCTCACTTAAGAAGTATGATAGCATGTTTTGGATGATAATTTGTGTCAAGAATTCAGAGGAAATTGCTAAGATCATTGCCTTGGTTTTTTTCGGCCCAAAACCTTCAAAGAATTGTGGAAAAGAATTGGAAAAGTATCTAGAGGCTTTCAGTTATTTTCCGAAATCTTTTAAAATTATTTGAGCCATTTGAAGAATAAAGAGACTACTGACGCTCGATGAGTATATCACTGTTCGTCACTACATGAAACCTCTGGATGCCGGGGATGGTTTCCGAAAGGTTTGCATAGTCTTAGCACAGCTTGGCAGGATGCCCCTAGCATTTTCCTAATAAGGAGGTTTATGGCTGGTTAGGCAGTACTAGCATTCTGTCTTTTGGCATGAGGGAAATTTTAAAAATTTAGCAGTATTTCTGACGTGTTTTTAGACAAGGAAATTTTTTGATTTCTCATGATTTTTTGCAATTATGTTTTCTCACCTAGAAGTCGAAGTGTTATTTCTTCGTTGTGGGCGAAAAGTTGTTTTTTTTGCTGGGGTAGAAAGACGGCTAAGGAACTGGTCTCGATCGACCCGAAACGACAACCAGCGCGAGTTCGAACCACGGTGGTGAGAACAAGTGGATTAGTCGAGCATTGAAAAATGCTCGGCGAACCACTTTTGTTGCTGGTGAGGGTAGAGGGTGGTTATGCCCTAACGTCTATCTGGGGAGGAATAGAGATACAAAGCACTAGAAGGGACAGAGAGTGCGTTCTAATAAAAACGGGCTCATAGTATTATAAGAATAGCAGCTCTTGATATTGTTACCAGACTTGTTTTTTTTGGCAAAATTTCCTCCGCAAGGAACACCTCACTTAAAATCAGAAGGGAAAGGCTGGCCATCGCAACCCAATTACGCAAAGAGCTATCGCTTCCCGAAGAGTAGGCGGTGGTTTCTTTTGCACAGTGAATAGGAAGAGGCTACTCTTGCACTGTGTGGACTGAATCTGCTGGGTGACACCAGAAATGGTGTTGAACGGAACATCACTGCCGGTGCATTAGTGATATCATAACATCGCAGCGGGAACAAGCACTTATCCTGCTTGCAGATAGGTTTTGATTCCCCTTCACCCGAGGTTAAGGATGAGGATATTACATTCTCAAACACGGAATATATCATGGAAGGGGATACACTCTCAAGATGAGGGTGATTGTAAAAATTGATCACCTATAGCAAACAACAAAATCTCTTTGTGTTCGAAGGAGCAATCGCAGCTTGAATACCAGTGATGAGAAATGGTAAACTTCAACTGCGAGAAAGATATAATTTAGAGGGGGTTACGGATCAAGGATGACAGCTAACGACCGTCAAGTCCTAATCCCTCAGTAAGTATATAACAGAAGAGTACTGGGACACGTTATAACATCAATGTTCGTGACTTATGATAATCTCGCTCGGAACGTTGCGTGTGGCCCTCCAAGCCGTGTGCCACGAGTGAATGCGATGAATACCCGTACGCGGTGGTGGGCCGTGACAAGAAGGCGAGTGATCTATCATGTCCAGGGGAGTGGGAAGCGAAAGAGTGCAAAATTATTGGAAATCATGATTACGTATCACATAAAATATCGTCGTACCTTCCATATGTTAGCTTCTATCGAAGTTACCTTCTTGTGTTTGCTTACGCGTCTTCTCACCTTAGTTTCTCTTTTACTCCTCCTTTCTGCTCTTTCTCTCTTGTCCTTGTCCTCAACACAGGACATCTTTTCGGTTCTCATAATTCCTTTCACACCCCCAGCCAGTGATATTTTCTCTAATAAAAATCCAGAGGCCGAAGAGCCAGGCCGGAGGTCTCTGAAATGCTAGAACTGAAGTGCGCTACCGTAGATTCTGGGTAAACTCGACCCGCCGCTATCGCCTGTATGGCAGTTACTATCCCCGGAAGAGCGAATTCGCCACTGACCTAGTCTTTGAGAGGAATAGTGGCTGCCTTAAGAAGTATGGCGGCGGGTCGAGTTTGCCCAAAATTTACGGTACTGTAGCCTGGGTGGCCCACAATGCAAAACCGAATTTTTCTTTTGGGAAGGCAGCCGCGGGCAATCCCAGAAAGGTATGGTGGGCCTATCCTCTATTACTGTGTCACGCTCAATCGGCGTCAGCAAAAACACTCGCCCGGCCCTCACCATCGATTTCGAAAAGGTCCTCAGGGCCGGAATTTCTCAAAGCCCTTTTTTTTCCTTTCTATCCCGAATGCAACTTCACACAGTCCACTATTAAATTTACCTCTCCAAATGAGAGGACCAACGTGAATCTCTGTCGTGGCGTTGAGAGAAAAAAAATTGAGAGTTGAAGAACTGACAAGCTGGTGGCCTTTTCGAAATCTATAATACTAGTATGGGGGCTATGACCCTGCCTCTGCCACGTTGTCTTAGGGTGGTACGAGCACCCCTCCCCGGTGTGGCGGCGGGGATCGACCCGATGTGGGAGGAGCAAGAATGCTAGGGAAACCCCCATCCTACTTACCATCTGTAGGGTAGTCGCCCCACCGAGGAGTAACAATAAGGTAGATTCTGCCAATCACGGCAGAAAAAAACTTGCACCTAGTATCACTTGACTTTGAACAACGGC
The DNA here is from genome assembly GCA_003070745.1 of Tuber borchii. Taxonomy (NCBI): domain Eukaryota; kingdom Fungi; phylum Ascomycota; class Pezizomycetes; order Pezizales; family Tuberaceae; genus Tuber; species Tuber borchii. The sequence continues at coordinate 148,047 of NESQ01000098.1, read as the reverse complement.
ACTATCACTGCCTATCAAAATCCTCCCGTATTCCTAAAATCGCTCTTATGCTATTTACTAGCCACTTAGGCTGCCAGGACTAATATACGAAATTAAACCCCAAATAGTAAAGCAAGATCTAACTAAAGCCTAAAGCACCCTAGGCTAGATGGCTTGAATGGAGAATGCGCTCTGATTTTCCTTACTGGTATGATAATATCGTATAAGCAACACCCAAAGTCTAGGCTATTAGGAAGTTATTAGCGATAGCCACTCGGGCTTCTGGAATGTAAGCGCTGCCTTTGACTATCTTCTCCCTATCATCCGCAGTATTTCACTACCCAATTATTTTGCGGATCCCTCTCCCTCCCTACCTCCTGATTCGCCGAGTGATATCACATGAGCCATTACCTAACCGAACCTGGAGCTCATTACTAAAGCCTAAGGTACGCGTACGATCTGATAAATACAGTCACGATTATCTGGTTGAACAACCACCCGCCACCACGAATAGTGCCCCACTTTCTTCCGTTCACTCACTCAGCCGCACGTCGCAATCACAAACTAGCCTGCACTTCTGAGCCCCGCACAAAGTGTAAGAACCATTGGAAAAAAGCGTACCAAGTTTACAAAGTGAAAAAAAAACCCTTAATATATCATACCGGTACTTGGTGGTCCCGATTTCTAAGACAAGGCAACCCTTGACAACGATCCAATCCTTATTTTTGGCACGAGGATTAGTGGAAAAGAAGCCTCGGGTGCTGCATGTGTGTGCTTCTGCTTCGCATCAATTCTCGTACCCACCATTTGTTACAAAAAGCAAGCAGATACCCTATCGTGCAGGAAATTTTGGAGGGTGAGTGCGTAAACCCCTCCCCCAAAATGGATTTTGAGCAGAGGTCAAAGGTATTAACCCAATTTTAAACCGTTAGGCCCTCTCGACTGGGACCAACGGCTAATCGAAAATCCTCGATGAGGGGGTCTACCCGCTTACCCTCTGGAGACTCTTGCGTCGTGGAGACTGGAAAGGAAAAAAACGAGCAGCATTCTTGTTGATCGGTTCGATATGAACACCCAGTGACGAAACCTTCCCTGAGGCTGCGCCCCAATGATAAAGTTAGATAAACTGACAATAAACTGGTTCCCTTCCTTTGTAATCATTCACTTTTCCCCGTACCACCGGTATTTGAACACGGTGATGCCATCTTACTATCTCAGGTCTTGATTTTTTTCAGACGAGAGAAGGGAAAGGGAAAGAAGGAGAGCCCTTTTTAATAAAACAAAAACAGGAACAAAAAAAATGACATTCAGCAATAACCCGAGTGCGGATAATCGGCTCCCCACTCCTCTGCTTGCCGACAGAGTTAATCCAACTAATTTCCACCTACCTGCCGACAAAGACAATCTTCACCCTCCTCGCTACCTGTCGACTCCTCTGCCACACCCTAGCCCCACTAATCCTCGACAAGCTCTTCCGCGATACTCCTAGGTCCTGGGACTCGATACTCGGCTGGATACTGCCCAACTTCTCAACCCCAGGCCTCCTCCGTGCCCTCCGACCAAGAAACCACACCCACGGATTCAACATAAACTGCCAGGACAAAGCCGGCACGACATGCCTCCACACAGCGTGCAAAATGGACGACGCATTGACGCTGTACATACTCCTGGACCACGGCGCGAAACCAGATATCTTTGATACAAATGGGGAAACCCCGCTACACTATGCTGTCCAGTACGGACGTGAGAACGTCGCAAGGGTATTGCTGCAGGAGGGTGCAGACCCAAATGTTCGCAGCATCAACGGCGAAACAGCCCTTTCGTGGGCTGTCAAGTACGGGTACACGGGGATCGTGCGGGCGTTGATAGAGTACGGGGCGGACGTGAACCGTCGGGTTGGAAAGGGCGAGACGCCGCTGCACTGGGCCGCTGTGCAAGGGTTTGTGGAGATTGTGGAGGTGCTATTATCGAGCGGGGCCCACGGGGAGATGGTGAACTGGGCAGGGCAAACGGCGTTGTTGGTTGCTGCAGAGGCAGGGCATAGAGATGTTGTAAGAAAGTTTCTGGAAAAAGGCGTCAATGTGGATGGGGTTGCTGGGGATACAGCATTGGTTGTTGCTGCGAGGCAGGGACATCAAGATATTGTTAAGATGCTGTTGGAAGAAGGGGGCAAAGCAGGGAGGAACGGAGTTGGGGAGACGACGTTGTTTATGATGGCGTTTTATGGGGGGATGGGGGTCCGGTGGGTGTTCGCGAGTCGTGCAAGGAGACTTGTAGGGAGGCTTAAGAGGCCCGGTAAGGGTTCTACTGTTGCTGCTGGCCCTAGGCTATGAAGCTCTGAGAATGGGGAAAAAAAATCCTGGACTTTTTTCCACTTTCGTTGTAAATATTTTCATTTGTGGAGAATGGGCTCTAGGATAGTCATAGTACGCTTGCGTGTTGCATGTTCAAGGTTTTGCCTTCGGTTCGGGTCTTCATCTTCTCATCTCTTATCTTCCTCTTCTTCATTTTTATGGACTTAAGCATTATTCTGGGATCTGAAGGAGACTACTTTACACTGATTTACTTTACCCAATCTGCCAACCAGCCCTCCTCCGTGAACACAGCTAATTTAGGAATTGGCCGCACGAAGTAATTGGGTATTGTAACTCTTTTATTCCCTTAACTGGCCACCAGGGCTTCTCGCCGGGCACGCACAAACCACCCCAGCCGGACCTTGTCCCGCCTCTCTGGTAGCTTGGGGCGGTCGCTATTGGGCTTTTGCGGGGAGGGACCAACCGGTAGCGGGGGCCAAGGGGTACTGTTTCGGATGCGCCGGGGCTTAGCTCTGCGCTTATAGGGAATCGCTCCTGTAGTACAAAGATAGTTCTTCCCTCACTATACTGTGTTTCAATTCACATCCAGTCACTCGGTACCGTCCGAGCACCCCAAGGACCCCCAAACCCTAGGGAAACGCCTATCCATCAGTGCTTGAGTACTTTGGTCAGCCGTTATTTCCAGACTCAAATATACCTTTACCCTATTCACAGAGTATGTTCCCCCGGTTCTCGTCCCCCCGGTGGATTCTGAAGCTTCACCGCAGATCTATTTACGCCATTCCGCTTAGGCCGTTTCCACATTCAACCACTCTAATAAATTCATACCAACTCGGCACACACCCTGTAGCGCCACCACTAGCTCCGCGCGCCAGCCATGCCATCCCATACCATGCAGGCAGCTACGCCTTACCAACCCCACGTTATGTCCAAAAACAAACTTTGGCGGGGTAGCCTATCCCTTACGGTAGTCAGTCGGTGCGCCCAAGAAATCGGTGGAATGCCTCAGTTGGAAATGCCAAGCACGTTATTTCCAGTTAAGGAAGAATACTCTCCAAATGCCATTAGCTTATTTCTAGTTAAGGGCAAATACTTCCTAAATCTCGTCATTTTCTTAACTAGATCACTTAGGCGCAGCACCCAACGGACTAAGAGATAGTACTGCAGGGGCCTAAGCTTAATTAGACCACGGATCTAGGGGAGGCTAATAGCTAGGTCAAGTCATCGCAGGTCGTAGTAACCATTCTTGATCTTAGCTAGGATCCACAAAAAATTAGCGAAGTTTTGCAGGCCTGGACTTCCTTAGCCTATATTATAGTATTGCATAGCCAAGAGGGCTCAGCCGGCGCAGGCTGGATAGCGTATCCAGAGGACCGCCCGTATTTGTTCAGTGGTACTGCCAGCACAACGGAAATTCGCCCCTCTGACAAACCCCGGCTTAAGACCAGCAAGGCGATCGATATTCGCCAAGCCGGGTTCCTAAAAGCACCAAACGTCTTCATGGCCATCAATTCGTTCAATTTGGACCACCGCGCAAACCATCGGATCAAGGTTGAGGCCACACATGTCACTCAGAACAGCCTAACTTGGCACATAGACAGCTGGGGGGGTTCTGTCCTCTACGACGCCGGGGTATCCTTGCTGTGGTTTAGTTTGTGATAGAAGGATATACCATAGCACAGCGGTGCGAGCGGGGGGTCAGCTTTTAGAGGTTAGGTAGGAAGGGCTTTTCTCCAGCGAAAGACGGCGCAGATGTCACTGACGATTAGCAAATTATCTAATAGCCCCCTGGTTATGGATACTCTGTGCGATAAGGCTGAGGGAGAAGGTATTTCTGTCGGGGGACTCTACTCATAAAATTAGGTTAGGTTTAGGAGAGAGAAGCTTGGGTTCCTTATTTTTTCTTTCTTTCTCGCCGGGGGTGACCCCTATATAAACAAACTTGTTGCAATGTGCTTTTTGTATGGGAAACTCATATAAGATCAGAAGTACCTTTTGCCCACTACCATTATTTCTCCCATTGCACCATAGGCATTAACAGAGCTTGTCACATATAAATAATAACATCTCTAAAGACTCTAGAAAATTTTAACTTTTTTTTTCGTAAAGCAACAGGTAGGATTTTGTGAGGTAAAAATGCCCATTTTCAGTGGAAAATGGGGGGCAACCAATTTTGTCGCCAAGCTATGAAAATTTCCGGCATAAGAATCTCTCGCAGGTATTCCAATAGAACTTTCTAGGACTGCGACGACAAAAGTGAGTAGACCCTACACTCGTCAGCTCTAAGCTCTATGTTGAATTTCGGCAGACACTGGACCAGTTTTCCGACCCAATAGTCACGGAAGACTCCTGAACTTCAAGCGGGAAAACTAAACCCCCAAGCCGTAAAAAGAAAGGTCCCAGGACTTAAAATGAGCAGGAGGAAGGGAAGAAAAGAAAAAAGCTCAGTCGAGCATAACTGATAGCTCGCCTCGAGTGGTGCGATATGAACAGGGCCTGTACGAGTACTTTTAGCAAAGTGATTTCTACAACGATGGGAAGTATGGGCTATCAAGGCTGGGCAGAAGTGGACGGTTTTTTGTCTCCGTTTTCTGTTCCAAGTGAGGGATGACTTATGCGCTACGTGTGTATGGGTGGTATTTCCTGCATTATATGTTACGGGGATATCATAGCGGGGGCAGGTCTTGTGTAATACTTGTTTCGTCGTGTTTGAGTCCGAGGCATTGGTACAGTCTCGTTCCAAAAGTTCTCGCACCCTGGCTGGTACCGTGACAAATTTTTATACCAGATGTATTATAGCCCTTCATGTCACAGTACCAGTCTGGGTGCGAGAACTTTTCGAATGGAACTGTACTATGCAATACTATGCAATGTTGCCTAGGTGTTGGTTGGTGGTCAATAGCTGGCCATGGTTGGCGCCATTGTAAAGTACTAGGCCAAAAGGATCCGTACGATCAGTGGTTACCGCGCGACACCTCAAAACACCTCATTCCTAAGATCAACCACCCCTCAACCACAATGCCTCCACACAAGACAGGCTACCTCACAGAATTTGAGAAAGGGCAAATAGTTGCTTTGAGGAAAAGAAAAATCTCTTTGGGAGAAATTGGAGAGCTCTTAAACTGTCTAAAGAGCACTATTCAAACTTTCCATAACCGCTTCCATAAGAGGGGTGATGCAAAAAACCTTCTTATACCTGGAAGACCTAAAATTATCGATTCCAGAACCCACCGCCACCTAGTCAGAGAGTCTAAGAAGGCATGCTGCCAGACTTTATCAGAATTGCACAATGATGTTGCACCACATTCCTCCCTCCAAATAGTCAAGAGAGTTTTGGCCTCAGTCAACATAAAGAAATGGAGAGCTAGGAAAAGAGCTCTTCTAAACAATGAACATACTGTTAAGAGGTTAGCTTGGGCAATAAAGTATAGGGATTGGACAAAGGAAGACTATGAAGAAGTCATCTTTAGTGATGAATCCTTGGTTGAAAAGTTTAAGTATCTTAAGGGTATAAAGGTATTCAGAACACCTGAAGAAAAGTGGCACAAAGACTGTATTCATGGGGTTACCAAGGGGCTAGGGATAAAGCTGATGGTTTGAGCTTGTATTTGGGGCAGAAATAAGGGTTCTCTGATTCCTATTTTTGACAAGAGTGTGGATAGATTTGTATATATTGGAGTTTTGGAGGATGGTTTAGTTGATATCTGGCAGGAGGTGGAGGACACAGTTAGGGATCCTATCTTTTAGCAGGATGGTGCAAAGATACATACTGCAAGAGATACCATAGCTTGGTTTGAGGAAAACAACATACAGGTTATGGAATGGCTACCCAATTCTCCTGACCTCAATCCTATTGAGCACTGTTGGAAGAGGATGAAGGAAAAGCTGCACCAGCGCTTTCCCAACATCCACAAGACCAAGGGGGCCCAGATACTGTTAGAAAACATCCAGCAGTAGCTCTAAATCAGGTCTGGACTATTCAGGAGGATTTTCTGGAAAGGTTGTGGGAGTCTATGCCTAGTAGGGTTGCTGCTGTCTTAGATGCAAGGGGATGGTATACCAAGTATTGATTTTTTTGTTTTCTAATTTTACATATAGCTTTTCTTATATCTATTGTATGTCTACACATATTTTCAGTTTATCCTAAGCAGTTGTGGTTGTAGGGGTAATAAATTTATAGTGGTAGTGGGGTTGCGGTTGCGTTGCCGTACGGATCTTTTTGTACCCGTACTTTATGAAGAAGGTTCGGAAGAACACGGTAGGCACGTGGAGTTAAGTTAGAATATTGAGAGGCAAACTGGATCCGAAGGAGGTCTCGACATTAGTCCGTTCAAGAATTGTCTCAGCCACTACTTGCGCGGCCATTGTCGAGAGCCCAAGGAAGCGATGTAATTCCCATGCTATCTACCTAGTTGGTGCTGAAATTGGCTCGCTGGAGAGGTGCCTCAGCTACTCCTGCATAACCTCTCTTAGCAGCCCGAGTCAAAGATGTGCACCTCAAGATATCCATTTGGCTTTCTGTATTAGGCAGTGGCGCTACAAGCTTGTGGATCCCGAATTACGCGGCGTAATGCAACACACTGAAGCCATCAGAGTAGCCCAACGCTGAGTTGTATCCTGCGTGCAATGTGAAAAGGTTGCTGCGGCGTGTTCTGGGAACTGGTTCACAAGATCGTGTAATGGGCTCTTCGGATGCCGTGAGCTCTTGGCGCTTGTTCTCCCTAATAATAGGAAGAGTAAGTGGGAAAGGGGAGTGTTGATGGATGAACTGTAAGGGCATAGGTGGTCTAGATGATATTAGAAGGTGGAGAGCAGAAGCCCTTAATAAGATTTGGGCCGTAGATATTGAGGGTGGTTTTTTTGGAAAAGCCATGGGAATCAACACTTAGCAGGGCAGCTGCAGTTTTAGTTGCAAAGGGATGGTATACTAAATATTGAGCATCTTTTTGAGTGTTTTTCCTTTAAATCTATCTCTACTATCCCCTTTATCAACTTTGAAGACCTTAATTAAATTGAGCTACTAGTTGTGGTGTGAAATACCAATTGTCTGTCATTATGTTGACCGACAAAAATATTTGCCATCATACTTTAGAGATTTCCTTACCACGTGCCACAAGCAGCCCCTGCGCATTACCATATTTTAACAACCCCACTCGACCACAGACTTGGAAAACCCCCAACATATCATTTCTGGACTTACCAAACGAAATAATCCTCCAAATATGCGAGGGACTAGAGAAGCGTTTACCCGACCATAGTTTCCTCCTCCGAGCCACCATTCGTCTAGCAAGCCTCACTGCCCGAACCCTCCTAGGCACCCTATGCCGTCCGCGCTCCCCTAAATACGGCGGAAGGATACTGCGCCACTCGGTAGAACATGCAGTCGAGTCGATGCTACGAAGCCTAGTAGCCAGAGGTATAGGAGACTTCGCAGGCAACAAGTTCCTCTACGACTAAATCCCGAACCTAAGTCCCCACACGCTACGCGTGCTCCTTGGGTGCGGCGGCAATGCGGCGGCAACGCGGAGTGCATGAACGAGTTGGGCTGGGGGCCACTGCGCATCACTGGCCTCCAGGGACGTGGCAGCGATGCGGGCACTCCTAGAATTCGGCCGCATCGAGCTGGACCCGTTGGATAGGTCCAGCGAGACGCCAGTGTCGCTAGCAGCGAGCGCGGGGCATTTAAGCGCCATGGGGTTGCTCTTCAGCCTGGGCGAAATTCAAACAAACCCTCTTGAATCCGGTCGTGTATCCCCCTTCTAGCGTGCGGTCGCAGGCATACACGAGACCGTCTTGAGACTCCTCCTCGCTTTGCACTCGCTCTAGGTCAGCCGCTGGTGCCCCGCCGAAACGCAACTGTGGCCGCTACTGTGCCAGGCGCCCCCCAACGATCATACAAGTACTACTATAAAATTGCTGCTTGAGGATGAAAGAGTGGAATACATCTCTAGTCATTCCCGCTGGGCAGAGTGGCCTTGCGCCTCGCCGTTACATACTTCGGCGGGTGCGGGCCATGTCGAGATTGTGAGGGCGATACTAGTGAGCAAGAACGCCGACGCTAACTTCTGCCCGCAAAACTAACTCTGCGATACGGCGTTTCATGTGGTTGTCGCGATAAAGAATGAAGCGGTGGTGCGGCTATTGTTCGAAGGTGGGAGAGCGGATGTTCATCAGCCAAATAGACAAGGGATAACAGCTCCCGAGGTTGCAGTGGAGATCAGTAATGAAGGTATTGTGCGGATGTTACAGGAATAGTAGGAGGATTGATGTCAGCACTCACGATAGTTTGGGCGATAGAGAACACCGATACAGAGGTGACTGGTTGGCCAACTGTGTATCAGTTATCATATTTTTATAGGAGAATACTTTCGCTAGAGGCTTATTGGGACTACCATCACGTTTCTATAACTATCATCCAGGAATTTAAAAGCCTTGCCAGATCATTTAGCAATTAGGGCAAGTAGCCAAACTTCAATTTTCCCAAACAGCACCTTATTATAACAAATGAGTCAACATCAACCATGTATCCCGGGCATCCATATACACTAACTTACTTACTATCCAGGAAAACGCACCTCCAACAGGAACCCCCAAACAACAGCCTACGATACGCCAACCGATCCTTCTCCCATCAAACCATCACACGCTTAACTAGAAATTGTTGATATATCTTCAAACTCTCATACTCTCAACAACGCCCCGATGAAGATAACAATCCAAAAGATCACACATTTGCAAGACTAACTTTATTCCGCGGCAATCAACAGTGACAGGAAAAAAATAAAAATAAAAATCTCAGATTCCGAATTTTAGGGGATTTGCCTGGAGACAATCCATGCCAGATTATCCCTTTTCCCTGTTTCACCAGAACACGTCCACACCTTCTTGAGGACGTGAAACTACGTTATCAGATATATTATCTTCGCTGGTAAAACCTCAAGAACTCCATGGCCATACTCGCTATTGCATAACACGTGTCTTGGCCTCCCTGTCAAAGGTGGGAAGAGAAGAAAAGAAAGGCTAGAGTACTTCTCAGGCTAGTGATAGGGGGTAGGGCGTACCTACAAGAGTACCGTCCATAAAGTATGTCGAGGAAGCCGGGGAATAGAAATGTGTCTAGTGGTTATGCGTTCTATTAAGATTTTCGGCGTTTGTTAAAAAAGAGAAGGGTTGATGTTGAACGTGTAGATAGATGGATGGATGGAGGCTTGTGAGCACTTTTACGACGAGCTTATCATGGCGCAGTGCTAGGCGGCGCGAGGTTATTCATTGCACTATACAAATACATATACTAAGCAAAGCAACGCACCCGCCCCATCTAGCATTTGACTCCTAACTTGCCGTGCTCCTGACCCCATCGGTCAACGAAAGCGTAAACGAGTGATACCTCGTGCCTACAGACTTCTCCACGGGCACTTTGGTGCCAACGAGTATTATTATTATTTGTTTGTTTTTCCAGCTCAGGCTTTTTTATATTCCCATTTAGCCAACCCAATATTATAAAGAAGCGTGAAAAAAGGAAGTATAATATTCTGATATAAAGGTGTTTGTTTCTACCCTGGGCCGTCGCGAGCCGATCAGAGAAAACCTTCCAGTCGGCCCAACCTTCTAACCTAGGCGGGAACGAGCGCGCCGCCTCTCCCACCAAAAATCGCCATGATTCCGAAGACGCTGTAGAAAAGTCCCAATGGGTATGCGACAAGGAGCCGCATATCTCTTACTCGGAGAACTGCAACGAACATATTACTAGCTGAATAGGTGCACCAGCCAATTGCGGCAGCGCTTAGGACGTAGCCAATGAACCCGTTCATGTTGTAGCCAATGCCGAGTGCCGATGTGAAAACGAGGGGGAGGAGGCAGTAGCCTAATACCGAAGTGGAGCGGATGTAGTTCAAACTAGTTGTAGGTGGTGACATTAAGTTTAGGATCAGGTGAAGCGAGATGCTACCCAGCAGGGCGACACCGTAAATGTAGCCGAAGTGGACTTTCCCAGACTGTTCACGCATCAGAAGTAAGCTTCCATCTCATCTAAGTATAACCGGAGGTGGGAGGTATAAGCACTAGTAATAAGAAAGCTCCGAAAAGCAAGTAGAATAATATTGGCCCTGCGACGTCACTATCATCCATCATGTGCTGGTCTACGCTAGCCATAGGGTTCAACACCATTAATGTCTGATCATAGTCAGTAAAAAAATCCTAGAATCCCCCTCCTTGTCGAGTAGAGAGGCAAGAACCTTCATCTTGATGTGTCCAAAGTTCACACCCAGCTCCTCCAGCAGTGGAGGCTCATCCTCATACCCGCCCGTGCCAAAGGCCGCCAACCACCCTTTTGTCAACCCATGCTCCCGCGAGCCGCTGCCGACTGCGCCGCCGCCACCGGGTTGGATGCTGCCCATGCCGCCAAAGCCATAGCCCGGTGGGGATTGCGTCTGGCTTGAATATGACGATGGGTAGAACTGAAGATTGTTAGGAGTACCACTGCCGCCATAATGAGGCTGTTGTTGTGGGGGCGGGGACTGGAAGAAGTTTGCCATGGTTAGGGTTTCAGCAGATCGGTGTAATGTTGCTGTATGATATGAGGGGTACGATCAGGAAGAGGAGGGGTAGAATAATCTGTTGTATCGTTGGCGGTGGTTGAGTAAGGGGGAAGAAAATGAATGAACGATTTAAATCAATTATAAAAGACACGACGACATCTCCGGCGTTGGAATAAGGTGTGAGGCTCTGTGCGGTAAGTGGCTCCGGCTGTCTTGGCATCCCCCACCGTTTCTTAGCTCAACGTCCCTGCCGTATTCTATGTTCTCACGTTTTCCCCAGGGCAAACAAACAACGAACACAACAATGGAGGATCCAAGAGGTAAAAATTTCACAGAAGTTGGAAGCCTAATTGAAACCCGATAAGCTAACAAATTCGCAGAAATAGCATGGCAGAACCGTCTAGACTACCATTCGCGCATAAGTGCGGTCCGTATCGCATTTAAAACTTCATACGCCCAAGCAATCCCGACGGTCAGGCGAGAGCAGTACTACAAAGCAAAGCTACCAGAGCTGACCGAATGGGTCGCGAAAAAAAGCGCCCTTGAACGGCCAAGATCAAATGACGAGGGAGACGGAGATTTAACACTTGAAGCTATCGCGCCCCAGGAGCAAGAGCGAGATGTAATTTTTGGCCTAGAAGAGCATGCGCTAGGGTACGGACAGGAGGAGCCGATCGTTCTCTCAGATGACGATAAGCACATTCCAGCCGCCAGAGAGAAACTGCCGCCCACAAAAGGAGTTTCCAAAGCGAAACTCCTGACCGCGCCGGAAGCTCAAGAATCGGCTACCAAATCCACCGCACCCCCGAAGCGCAATAAACGTCTACGTAGAGAGATAGAAAGGCTGCTAGATGTCAACTGGGGAGGAAATTCCACTGCCATCATCAGATCTTTGGGCCAAGGTGGCATCGACGCCCCGTCGCTAGATTTCCTCCCTCCGAAACCCACTAGCGGAGGAACTGATCTTGGTCCCGCCGCCAAACGAACCCGCTCTTCACGGAACAGTTTTCATGGCTCAGCCCAGCCACTGCTAAATCTAACCCAAAAATCAGAAAATCCCCCGGCAAAAACTACGAAACCGACCTCTAGAAAACCGTTCCCAGCTTCTCTTCAACCGCCGCCGCTCTCTGACAAACCCTACCAACCAAACTCCAACGCAACCTCACCCGAAGTCCAGAATATGGCTCCGGCATACCTGGCTAAACCCTCCGGCCCTATCACCAAAGCGCAGCAAAAACAAAAACCACCTCGCGCTTCTAAACCGAAGTCTAGATCTAAGTCCCGTATTACCGCCTCGAAGCACCCAAAAACACAAACATACCTACCAACTGATCACTCTGTCATTCCCTTCCATATCAAGGTAATTTTCAACCGCTACCCAACTCTATATCGCATCCCCAGGCGTCAGAAACGTCTGGACTCTCCAAAGCTGGATATCCATTCCTTGATCTATAGATGCAGAAGGGCTGCTAGGAATGCTCCCGCTGTTACAGGGAAGAAGGGAAAGGGGGAAGGTGAGGGAAGAGGTGAAGTTAGGGAGAATAGAGTGGTAGGTGGGGAGGAAATCGTGTTTTTGAGGAGGAATGCTGCGAGGGGAAGGAGCGTTTGGGGTGGGAAATAAAGTCTGTCCTAGTAATTTCATTTTTTTCGAGGGGGGGGATAGACGTCCGATGGCATTTTTTTTCTTTCTCTTTTCTGGCTCTTGATTCCTCCCATTCTTCTCATTTTGCTTTCTTCTTCTTGCACTGGTGTCTGGGTCATGGTTGGGTTAGGCTAGATTAGCTAGACTAGGATATCATCCATCGCTGTATTGTATGTACTGTTCGTTCAAAAAAATATGTGGTGGGAGCCTGGGGGACTGCTACTACCACTTATGCTATACACCCGTATAACCAATCCGCGATATCTCATGTTCATGCCGTGCTATGTAGCCACCCTTCCTTCCTTTCCCTGCCTCCTTTTCGAACTTCTACCCCTCCTTCACACCTACACCATGAATTTTTTTTTTTTTATATCAGTTTTGCATTTTATTCGTACAACTACCAGGAAAAACCAGACATGCAGCGCTAGCTATGGCCAAGAAAAACCTACGCATCTCTCCCCTCATGGGATCAAAGCCACGCCCCCAAGACCCTATGGTACGGGCCCAACCACACATCTCACCCACAAAAAAGTAGCAAAATACTCCTAGCGAGCAAGCAGGAAGACGCAGAAAACCCTTCGGAAAGCTCCCCTGAACAAACGAAAATTTCACAAAAGAAAACCCAAATACTCGGGAAAGACAGAAACTCCACTAAGTGAAAACCTAATAAAGAATGGATACATCTAGCTAGGGGCGGCCTCAAGTGACCTTAGAAAAAGATCGGCGACCGACATTACTTCGAGCCCAAGGTGTTGACATCAACCGAGGAGGCAGTGCAATACCACGATAGAGCGTAACCGAGGATGCGACCGTGGAACGCCGCGGGGGGCACAAGGCCGGGTGGTAGAAGGATACCAGCCAAAGAGGGGAAGTGTAGCTGTAACCGAGCAACGGGACGAGACCAGGAGGAGAAGAGGAGGGGTAGACCCAAGTATCGTAGGAACTATCGGAAACGTGTGCGTGGCTGACTAGGCAGCCTCGAGCGAAACGTAATCGAAGAGAGCAGAGAAATCAACCTTAGCCTGATGAAAAGTTTTCTCTTACTGCGAACCGTGATCCCAGCCGTCTGTAACATGGACGTGAGGGTATTGCCGACCGTGCGAATGTTAAGCGAAACCGCGAAACAAAAGCAGAAGGGAGAATGGGACGGAACCTAAGAAATGGGTGCCCAAGTCCGAATCTATCATAGGGGGGGGGTGCAGCTCACTCAGAGTGCGGGTAGTGAAAAGTGATGATGATTTCTCGTGGTGTTGAGATTTCAATCGCCGGAGGTGTAGAGGAGATGGTTCGTGACACCTACACCATGAAATAGCGTGGTATAGTATATCTGGGACTCCATATCATACTTGAACGGGAATTACTTACTTATTCTAGAATCCGGCAGAACGGACCCTGCCCATAATCGCATCACCACAGCGCAAGACTGCCCTACGTTTCCTGCAGGATACAGGCTTCACAAGCCCACGATAATGGATAGCCCCATAAGGCTACGACCAAATCCCGGTACTCATCCAACATCACTCCAATCTTGACAGAAACCAACCAATCGCCTTCTTACCACCATTCCGGTATCATTACTAGCACTACCGTACCACAAAATCGCCCCACCTCATCCCATACATTACAATTCCCACATACAAGTACAAATTAATACCTCACCCACCTACATCTCCCTCCCCTCCTAGTCCCACCCCGTGCCCCCTTCGCACCCTACCCAGAACGTAACCCCGATACAAAAGAAGCACAGGGTCATGTGCGTACAGGGCGTTCTCGGCGCATTGAGCGTGATATCGTATTGTATGGTTACCCTGCGGATGGGGTATTTCATTGTGCATAAAGGGAGGGAGGGGGTATGCGAGTTCCCGTTGGGAGGCAGGCAGTGAGAGGATATGGTATTATATGCGGTAGATGGTAGGGCAAGGGAGGGAGAGGAGGGAGAGCACGTTAGTTCGCCATTTCTAGTTCTTACAGAGTCGTGATAACCACAGGAGACAAGACAGGGGGCGCAGATAGAGATGTTGATATCATACTTAATTGAACTGAAAGAAATAGATTGATAAAAACCGACTCTATAATCATAATCCATAACTAATCGAAACTCTAAACTAGCAATATTATAATCCGCCTATATCTTTTCCCCTTCCACCACCGCAGAAACACCTACGACGAGCACAAACCGAAAGGCGTTATTATCCACTAGCGAGCAAGATTCTAGAACACCCCGCCTCAACCTCCCCACCCCTACTACAACAGTGATGGTGGTGGTGGTGGTGATAATGTCTATTACACCCCTCTCCCCTCTCCCTCTCCCTATCTCTAGGTCTAATTGAGGTGTCATAACTCCCCGCAGACTTCTGATCTTCAAAGTACCCCTCATCGCTTTCAAACCCCGTTTTCTGCTTCCGGTGGTGGTGATGGCGGCGTCGGCTGTGGTGATGTGTTTTGGTGATTATTTGCAGGTGTAGGGATGAGGAGGAGGGGTTTGGTGGTAGTGGTGGTAGTAGGGCTCTGGGAGCTTGTGTTTTCTGTAGGGAGGGAGAGGGTAGAAGTGATATTGAGGGGGTAGAGATAGGTGAGGAGGAGATGGATGGTGGTGAAGGGGGAGTTGCAATTATCTGGGTGAGAGGAGGTGCAGGAGGGGGAGAAATAGGGGAAAGAGCCCGATTTGATACTGAATGCCTACCCTTTCCACCAACTATCAACGGACCTAATCTATCCTTTATCTTCCTATGGTCAATCCTACTATGCCTCTTATCTTCCTCCTCTTCCCCTTCCCCTTCCCTCGCTCTCCGCTCCTCATCACCATCACATATCCTCCTCCTAACAGCACTCACAATCTTCTCCGTCTTCTCTTGTTCCCTGAGGGCGCGCTTGATGGGCTTACACCCCAAGAGCCCCTTGTTAACCTTCCTGAGGGCCTTGGTCGCCTTCTCCATTTCGCGCAGCACCTTCCGCCTGTCCGGGTCATCGTGTGTGAGCGTTCCCAGCACTGGGGCTAGTCTGCTCAGACTTCCTTGCAGGGTAGACCAGGAGTCTATGAAGTTCCCGCGCAGCTCCTCGCGTGCTTGGTGGTGGTTATAATGTGGCTTCCGCAGGTGGCGGAATGCTGATTCGAGCGGAGGGGCCATTAGTGGGCCCAGAAGGCCGGCCACGCCCAGGACTATTTCAGCTCCAGACATTCCCGTTTCTTCTATGCTTAGAAGGAAAGATATTTCCTGCGAGTGAGCCTTAGGTTGTCTTTTTTGTTTCTTTGTAGATGGGAATTTTGGTTGTAATTTGGTCAATATAAAAAAAGTAAAAACAGATATGGTTAAGTGAACGATTGAAAGTTGTCAGGTCTGGGACTTTATTGATTGGCTGGCTGGCTCGATAAGTGTATGAATGAATCGGTGGAACTTCTTGATGTCTCTAAACTCTGTATACAAATGGGGTTTTCCTGGCTATATATTCATCCATCTACCCATATAACGTCCCTGATAGACTACCATCCGTTCCACACAGATGCCAAGAGAAACTTTCCACGGATACCAGCCTACCGTATAGTTTCGCCGAGCAGTGAAGGTATACGGTAGGTATAACGTTATCGTTTCGAATACGAAAACAGGCCTTCTGGAAGACAACTATCGGGAAGAATGCTTCTTTCCCGGTACTGTATCATACATAAAGACGGAAACCCCTTACCTGGTAGAATATCGTTACTAGGTAGGTAGGTTGTAGGACAAACTGGTCATTCATTCCTCCTCCGTCGCTTGGTGGCAGATTTTTTGTTTTTGGCAGCCATATCACTCTATATGAAACATCGCACTTATGTCATTCCTGCAGAGGAGGAGCAATGCCCGCATATGGAAATAGATAGTATAGCCGGGGCACAAATGGCGAGCCCTGCCTGGCGCTTTGTGTCTCCTTGTTTGAGAAGGGAGAGGCTTAGCCAATGGACTGTGGGAACTGGGCGAGAATATTCCATCCGTTTTGGGAAACCATGGGTTCCTGCTTTGCAGTACTTCATGGAAGCGTTCAAGCCTCCGGTAATTGCAAGGTAGGAAGGCACGTGAAGTGTAGCGGATAGCAGCGCTAAATATTTACTCACGCCCTAAACGTTGTACTCCTCGAGAACGGGAATCGAAACATCTCATAGGACGGGGATAAGGAGCATCCGGATCGTATGATATCATAATAGAGAAAGAGAAAAGTAAATGTATGGCAAAAAGCCTAAGTACCCTTATCCCTTACCGCCACAAGAAGAGAGGTCAAAAAAGAGAAATAAAGTAGTGGAATCGGGTGCACAACAGATCACTCGCCCCCATTTCGCCCAGGAAAATAACAGACCAGTAGATGTTAGAAGTAATAATAGTAAACGGACAGGGTGTATTTAATACAAGTGAAGAATATGTGAGATACCCTAATCATGAAAAGCCCTATTGCTCCCATGATCCGACTCGCGCGGTGCGTACCTCGATCTGGAATTATGAGACCTATAATAGTCTCCTCCACCTCCAGCACCTCGGTATCTGCCGCTACCACTATTACCCCTTGTTCTGTATCCAGGAACATAGTTTCTGCCTTGATAGCCACCCCTGTAGTGTCCAGTATTTGCACCACTATGAGCCCCACGAGGCGGCGGTCGGTTGTCCCTTGGAGCTCGGGGACTATTGGTCTCCTGATCGTATCGACTGCGCTTGGCCTCGGATGAGCCCTGGGACCCCTCGAACCCCCTCTTGAGTGGAGTAACCGGCGCAGAGTGTGGATGGTCCTTAACGCTACCGTCCACAGGGGGTATACTATTATGATTCCCGAGCAAGCGGTCATCACCACCCCTGCGACCAAGATCCAGTAAAGAGGTCAGGTGGGTTGTCTGATTCTGGAGAGAATCAACTGCCGTTCCGACAATCACAACCCCAGCCTCCCCTGGAACCTTAAGCAACTCCGACCACATCTCCAAGACAGGCTTGATCGATCCCAGCGCATCAAGGGCAGTAATTGCTTTGTTGACGGCCTCATTGAGTCGAACGGATGCAATATTAAGATGTTTCGTTAGTTCCTCTTCAACCCGAGGGTAGTCGGGAAAGACTTCCGATTTGAGTTGAGGGTACGACCTTACAATCCATCTCAGGGATCCCCGTTCGATATTGGTTGAGGAAAAGAGCGAGCCGAAAAAGTTCTCGGGATGATGTTTGACCAGATAAAGTGCTGTCAAGTGGACCTGGGAATCTGATGTGGTCAAAGCCGAGAGGCTTCCGGCAACAGTGCTTACCAAAGCGTCGAACGATCCCGAGGTGGCTTTCGAGATTATCAAGTGCGCATTGCCAATTATTAAGTTGTGGATCTATTGGGCGTGTTAGAGGAGAAAGAGAAAAGAAAAAGCGCAATGGAGGGAGGATGACTTCAGTGTTTGTTGTAGGATCATTGAGAAGGTGAGAAATCCTATTAGCTGACCATGTGGTTCCGAATTGTGAGAATAACTCAAATAGATAAGACAAGGCCTTCTTCCTGGTGGACTGAGAATGCTGTTGATTGCAAGCGGTTTCGCAAATATTTGTGAATGCTTCCTGCCGCTGACCCGTTGGCCAGAAATTATCAAATCGAGTCAGCCCTCTTTGTCCATCGCTCTCTTTTTCTTGCGTTTGATTGTATTGATCAATCCAATTTTGACAGCAACTCCTCATATTTGTTGTAGTCAACGCTTGCATCAGCGGATTAAGAATTTCTTATTCACCTCAGAGCTAGCGGTCGATAACCTCGAGTTCCTAGCGGAATGATAATCTGCCTGAAGAGTTTCCTCGACAGCGGGCCCGCCGCCCGCTGAAAAGCGCGGTATATCGGGCGAATAGCTAACAGTGTCTTCCTCGGACATCCTTCTGTCTCGCTCCCTATCTCTCTCGGTACTTCTTCTCCTTCCTCGATGTTGATTGTGCCGGGGATAGCGTCCACCAGAGTGACGAGGGGGCGAATAATGTTGAGCAGAACCAGGCATCACAACGTGAGCGAGATTTTATCTCGGAAAAGTTAAGGGAGCCTCAAAACAGTATTATACTTTTTTTTGTGTCTTATTAGCTTTGTCCTCTTTGTTTTGAAGTGAAATGGTTGAAAACGTAAAGACCAGCAATAAAATAGGGATTATAAGGGTTAATTCCTCTATCTCCTCTTTTTTTCGTCTTGTTTTCTTTCTTTCTTGGTGTTTGTTCCCGATGATCTCGTGGTGGACGCGGCTAACCAAAGAACCGGGGAAAATCAAGTCTGGGAAGGGGAAAGCAGGGGAAAGCAGGGGGGATAAAGCAATAATAAAGGGTAATGGAAAGCTTACGGCGAATAACCGCCCAATTGTAAATAGCGATAGTAGAGAAAGGGAACGATGGGTGGTGGGTGGGATGAAAGAGTATGGGAGAGTTGAGAGAAGAAGGAGTTGAGATGAAGGATGTTTGACCAATCGCGGCTTTGAATTGGTAAAGAAGAAAAAACCCTTGTCGTCATGCGCCCTGCCAAGAGAGCACAGGACAAGACAACCGTTGTGCAGAGGGCTGTTGGTAGGCCCAAAGGCAAGAAGCTTCCCTGCAAATCTAAGCTGTAGATTCGAGAAACGTGTCTACAGTATCATACCTAGGTTTTGCGTGCTGTGCCATCAATCCTCTCCAACTCCTCCTACCTCTGAGAGGTTGAACGAGCACCCCCCCGACATTCACCCTTCTTCTCCAACTCAACGATTGGCAACTTCCTCTCCCCTCTCACTTTATAGCCATCTTCATGATGGCTAAGCTCACCTTATCCATACTGGCAGTCTGCTCCGCTCTTTTAACACCAGGCACCACCGCAACAAACGCAGACAATGGACAATGGATTCTCTTCAATGAGATCTCAAGGGTCTCAAATCACAGTTTAATGTGGGGTCCCTACCGACCGAATCTCTACTTTGGAGTTAAACCACGGATACCGAAGAGTATGATTGCTGGCTTGATGTGGGGCAAAGTTGATGATTTTGCATCGGTTTCTCAGAGTAGGTCACTTCCTCCATGTTCATTGTTCACAAAAAAAAAAAGCAAGAAACTTCATCCCTTAATCTAATCATGAGATAGCTGTGCGGCATGCATGCGAGCAGAGTGACGATATGGCGGGTTACGGATGGGACGAATATGATGTGAGGACTGGAGGGCACCAAGTCATAAGAGATCCCGGGAACTCCATCGATATACACACAGAATTTATCAAAGTTGAGGGAGGAGAAAATGGTGAGATTGCCCAGTTCAGGCAAGGTGCTGGGCTTAGTAATAATTCTTCGAAACGTTAGGAGGTCATTGGGGTGTTCGTGTCAAGGGGATACCTAGAACTGGAGGTAGGTAATGGGAGATAGACCCTAACTCACTTGGAGCGAAAACTTATTGCCTATGTAGCCCCAGTAGATTTGAAAACCATGGTGGTCTTTTATGTCGGCCTCGAGGGCCTAGGAAGCCTTAGCTTGCAAAATGAGCCCGACGAAAGGGGATTGGTTGGCGATGTCACGCTCGAAGGTTCAATACCACAACTGGGCGAGTTCAAGATAGATATTACCGTAGGGCCGAGCACCAATAAACCCCCTCAAATTGGGCATGAGAAATACTGGAACGAGAAGCCATTGGATCGAACTTCTTACCGTTCACTGAAAGTCCCAGCGGAGGACGTCTGGAAGGCAAAAGGTAAGGACCACATACCAAGAAGCAGAAGAAGATGGCGCTAATTGCGAGAAAAATCAAGATATACTCTTTATGGGCCTACGCGACAACTTTCTTAAAGTCAAGGAGAAATATGGCGAATCGAATATCCCACCCCCGTGGCAAGCCTTCACTATCCCAAATACCTTCGGCCTAGGGAACTTCCACATGGTTCAAAAGGTTTTCGAGGGTGGGTTTGAGGTAATATATGCGCATTCCATAAGCGAAAAGTCGTACCATGATCATAGGACTAATTCGATCCTAGTTTGATATTCTCTACTCTTCGGCCTCAGCGCTTACACCCATGACTAGTACTACCCCAACAAGGCCTCCCAGAATAATTAGTGCTAACTGCCCCAGCCGATATCCTCACCGAAAAAATCCGTACCGCAAGTAAATCTTTTGCTGATCGGTTCGAAAATACCTTTCCGCGAGAACCTCCTTTCAACGCCCCTCGCTATCGGCAATTTGCCCACAATTTCTTCTCAAATCTACTTGGTGGCATCGGTCATTTTCACGGCACCTCTATTGTTGATCGTACATACGCCCCTGAATATGAAGAAGAAGACGAGGGTTTTTGGGAAGAGGCCAAAGCTGCCCAGGCACGCCCAGACGCCGCACAGCCAGAAGGACCAACCGAATTGTTTACGAGTATTCCTTCAAGGCCATTCTTTCCAAGGGGCTTCTTGTGGGATGAGGGGTTCCACCTATTGCCAGTTAGTGACTGGGATATGGACTTAACGCTTCAGATTGTGAAAAGTTGGATATCCCTTGTTGACGAGGACGGATGGCTTCCAAGAGAACAGATTTTAGGAGACGAGACCCGCAGCAAGGTTCCCCAGGAGTTTCAGACTCAATACCCTCATTATGCTAACCCCCCAACGTTGTTTTTCGTCTTGACCAAGTTCATCGATCAATTGGAGGAATTTCAATCAAAGAAAGGCGACTCGAGTATGTCCCGTCTTCCCAACGAATCCTCTCAAGTGCTAACTATCGATCATTAGTGAATGAACACCTTGACAGGGAGCCACCCAGCAATCTATTCTCTTCCGATGAGCTTCCAACTATTCACCTCAAGAACCTCGAAGCCGCTTTGGAATACTTACGATCGATCTATCCTAACCTCCGGCGCAACTACTTTTGGTACCGTCAGAGCCAATCTGGTGAGATCCGCGGCTGGGATCGCAATGCATACTCTAAAAAGGAAGGATATCGCTGGCGTGGACGTACTCCTGAACATTGCTTGACATCTGGCCTCGATGATTACCCACGAGCCCGTCCTCCACACACTGGGGAACTTCATGTTGACCTTCTTTCCTGGATCGGGATGATGACGAGCTGTATCAAGCGTGTCGCAGCTGCAATTGGCGAGCATGATGATGTAGCAGAGTTTGAGCAGCATGAATACGCCATCAAGAAAAACATTGACGACTTGCACTGGAGCGAGGAACACCAAACCTATTGTGATGCCACAATTGACGACTATGAGGAGAGCGCGCATGTTTGCCATAAGGGCTATATCTCCATATTTCCTTTCTTACTCGGGCTCATGGAGAAAGACTCCGAAAAGCTCGGAAAGGTTTTAGATCTCATAGCTGATCCAGAAGAACTCTGGAGTGATTACGGTTTAAGAAGCCTGAGCAAGAAAGATGAATACTATGGAACAGGCGAGAACTATTGGAAAGGCCCCATCTGGATTAACATTAACTATCTAGCCATCCAGAGACTGATGGTATGTTTTTCCCACTTATATGCCAAACTTAAATTCTAACCAACCCTTCTGTTATGCTAGGAATATGGATCCAAGGAGGGCCCTTACCAAAAACAAGCGGCAGAGCTATACAAGAAGCTCCGGGTCAACGTCGTTGAAAACGTTTACAAAAATTGGGAGGATACCGGCTATGCATGGGAGCAGTATGATGCAGAAACCGGCAAAGGTCAAAGAACAGCTCACTTCCTTGGATGGACGTCACTGGTTGTCAAGATCATGAATATGCCGGAGACAATGAGTGTCGTGGCTGCTCCCTTGAGGGATGAGCTATAGAATTTTGTTCGGATGATACGTGAACTACTGGCACAGCAGCTGTAGAAAGCCGCACTTCTGTTTTACAATTTATACACTACCTATATGTTAAATATACCCTGATGTTAGAGGCTAAACAAACAGTAAGGAGAAATGAGACAATTAAAACTTCATACTATCACAACCTTTAGAAATTGCTTTGTTTTACAACCTAACTGGCTGCAATAAAAGTAGGCTTTTAATTTTTAGGCATAGAGCACACGCCCAAGCGTTCACAAGCAGAACTAAATTACCCCACCTTCATATCACAAACTTAAATCTGTTCCCGAAAACCTAAATAGAAGACAACAAAAACCGAGTGATACAGTATGACTCATAATCTGCAGAAGGCGTCCCGGCAGAAAGATCTAACGCTACACAATGTTACAATTCCTACACGCATTTCATAGCCGGGAGAGCCCACAAGGCTATACGCCTTTTAGAGTTTGTACTTACCACATTTAATTGAATTTCTGTAATTAGAATCTTCATTCGCAGATTTATTGACCCGTCCCAGTTATCAAAAACGTAGTATCGAGGCAACGCTATAAGACAGCCGGAGAGCGACGAGCACAATTCCTTGTTTAGAACCATAGAGTGCCGGATAAGTATTCATTCCCAAGGCATTATTGTGGGGAGTGCCTGCCAGGCGAGGCCAACATGCCCAGGACTAATCAACCCACGCGAAATTAGTAGGAGCAGGAGCTCAATCCCTTCATGATGGGCTGTTATTAATCATCCCTGTGGGACAGGGAAACAACAAACCCTATCCTATGTGGACTAGGAGATTGATGACCTTAATTTTTTTCAATAAGGTCGTAGGGTGAATCAGTACTGCTATCATATGGGGTGAGACGGCCCTACTCTGGGCCATGCACCAGACAGTGAGGCGCGCAATCAGCGATAGAAGCTCCAAGGGAGGAAAGAAATCTCTTGCATCTCTTGATCAAAAAAACCAAATACAAATACAGACTCTCCAGTATCGTACTGAAATGACTGAATTTGCCTGTAAGTTAGGGGTGGTCATCTGCCACGAGCCACCCTCTCACCATTATTTGCCTTGCAAACTTACCCTCCCCTAAGGGGGGGTACGGGCACCTTCCACCGGCACAAGGTGGATAGTCCGCCCAACAGCTGCAGCGAATCCCAGGCTCCTGCTAGAAGCTGTCAGAAGACTCTGTCTTTTGAAACAGTAGCACATGGTTGGCGCCATGTTAGCCTTGAGCAGGTAGATGTAGTCAGGACATGATTCCCTTCCACTCCACCCTTGGAACTATCTTCACGTAGTATTGCACAATTCACGAAAAGGGTCACACGCTACTAGCAAGTATCAACTAGAATCTAGCCTCCGTATTAACAATCGGACATCATAAGAAATCACTCGTGTCACCATTCTAGCCAATCGTCTTGTACGCTGGGGGCGAAAGTACGTTCACATTTTTTTATATTAGGGCTTACTGAAAATGTGAACGTATTTCCAGCGCATGTGTAGCGGGCCTGAAAGTCAAACGCGGTCCTTGGAATGAGGTTGTGATAAATGAGAAGATTTTGGCGCTTACTCCACTAAGGAAGGGTATGCGTTTGCGTTGCGGTCTTGTGCTGCCCATCTTGAACAAATGGCCCCTCAAAGCCTTCCCCAGCGTACAGCGAAAAAAAGCCAAGTGTCTCCATTGCTGATTTTGCTGTTTTAACCACCCGTATGTAGTTACGCATAGGGACGCGTTCTTGGTGAGCGGTGGGAAAGTACTCAAGAATCCCAATAATTAGACCCTGTAGCAAGTAGCCCAAAATTTCCTTCTCCAGAAAAGGAACGGAAAACAGGGGAAAAGGTGCACCTTCAGCCCTCTGAAAGATAAAAAGAAGAGTAAGATATCGCACCTTGCAAGAGGAGGCAACTTGAGCTACATAGCACAATGTTCAACTGTTTGAGCGTTTACGGTACTAAAATGTCAGATTACAGTTGTCTCTTTTAGTATTAGAAGATAATTCCAAACAAAGAGCAACTAGAATCCAACAGCACTAGCAACTTACTTTACGATCAAGATAGTATGTGATGCATTGCAATACTCGAACTAGTCATTAGTCCTATTTTCTGATGGGATAACCTACAATCTTTTCCGTAGCAAATTTATAGTAACACAGGATACAATTCTAGGAAGTACTAGTGCGATAAGGTGTCAATGGGACACCGAGCATATCTGGCACATTCTTGGGGGCGTTTTCTAGGAGCACCAAGCTGTATCTGTTCCCGTTCTCATGCTCCACGGGGATTATGCATAACAAGGGGCAGTTAAATAGAAGGAAAAATCGCCTCTTTGTGATCGGGATATCATGAATCACTCTTGACTACCGAAGCATCCTAGTTGTAAAATGGCCTACTCCGCGAAGGGGGAGGGGGAGCTGCTTGGCCAAGTGAATTTCAGAATATTATTATTATTATTATTATAGGAAAATCTATGGCAAGAACCCTAAATGTATAGCCTAGAAGCCCCACTAAAAAAGAAGAAAAAAACAAGCCTTAAATCCCCACAATGCCAAAAACAAACGATAAAGTTATTTCAATCATCAAAATTAATCATAACCCATCGAGTAAACAGTGTTTAAGACCCACGAATTTCTTAGCCAGCAGAATAGAGCATATATTTGTTTGAAATTCCCACGCTTAATAGCAGTAGTACACGTATGCACACGTAGGGCGCTCAAGCTTTCACAAAATCCTTCTCTCCGATCATTACCTCCCATTTCATTATTTTCAACAATATTTCTTCGTTTGTGCTTCTTTCAGATCTCCACCTTCTTTCAAGCTAGGGCTTATTTAGGACTAGCATGAGTTGTCTCTTGTTGCTCCTTTTGTTGTTCCTATATGGTTTCTTTGAGGATCTTTGTTTTCTTGATTCCTTCCTGTGGGTATTATATTGAGGGATCCCGGTGGTAACTGAAAGGCTGAACCACTTCACTATATAGCTGAGATACACCCTTCTTGTTATTCATATGAACATCTGGTTTCCCAATCAATGATCTTAACCGTTATCTATTTACCACTTCTTCGTCCAAGCGATCGCATATTCCTGCAATATTTTCTAAGGCACATGCGAGTGACACCGGGTGACCTCACTAGTTCAAGAATATCTTATGACCAGTTGCCAAAAGTAGAGAAAAAAAAACTTAGTTGCTCCACTCAAATAACACTGTTCTAGCTTTCGTCTTTTATAATACAATAAATACCAGGATTTTATCACCAGAGCAAGTATAACAGTTATAATCATAGAAGAGCAACAGTAACTCCTGGAGACATCGAGGATGAACTATGCCAAGGGGTGATTGGTTTTCATTGCTAACTCTACCCTTTCGTCTGTAGTTGTCGCTTTTTGCTCCCGGAGAGACTAAATTGTGAGGCGCCCCAAAACGCTGAGAAATATATCAAAGTTCTAAATTTAGTGATTAGTCCGCAGTATTTGATTGACTCTATACCCTATCCCTTGGGCCGCTGAGGCCTCCCATAGCCATAGAGTTCGCAGTTAAAACAGCATTCTTTTAGCTGCATCCCACAAATTCTTGTCCCCCCTAGATTACAGCTTAATCTGGCCGCAAGTAGCTCCTTAGAATATTTCCAGTATGGAAATCGTGGTCACACCACCACAAGAGCTTCCTAGCCGCAGGGCTGCCTCTGGCAAAGATCCTAGGCTAACCTAAGGCCTTTCACAGGGCTAAAGGCTGGGAAAGTTACACACAGATTAAAGGGCGGGGAAATCCAGTGGTGACATCTCACGATGTGACACCGCATGACGTATAAATCCAACTACATAACCAATATATAG
The DNA here is from genome assembly GCA_003070745.1 of Tuber borchii. NCBI lineage: Eukaryota > Fungi > Ascomycota > Pezizomycetes > Pezizales > Tuberaceae > Tuber > Tuber borchii. Next base: position 122,015 of record NESQ01000098.1, on the reverse strand, counting down.
TCTGACTGCCGTGCCGTATGTTTTGTGTCACAACTCCAGTGCAATAACTTACACTTGTTGGTCTAAACTGACAAAAGAGGTTTAGGGATTGGAACACAGGCTAGTCCCCTTGAAGGGAAAAAAGTGTGTGTAAATCCAGGATGCGTTATTTTGTTTGACTCTAGAGCAAGTGCTCCTGTGCCCTAAAACAACCCGCTAACTATTCAGCCCATGGCTTTTAGTTTCACGACTGACTAAGGCTCTTGCTCTGTCTCAAACAACAGCCCTGGGCGAAGAATAGGGCCCGAAATCAACCAGTATACTTCAAACCGAGTCAGGTTCTGTTTCCGAATGCCTTTCCGAGGGCTCGTCCCTCCGTCCCTGGAATGACATTCTAGCTAAAGGCCAAGGGCTGATATGCAGCACTAGTGGTAAGAGAGACCTGCGAAGGCAGCTGTGCACGCCTTGACAAGCACTAGTGATGTATTATAGCCTCCCCAACTGAAATGCGGCATTTTCAGAGCCCCGTGATGGTTCCAAGAATTAGTAACTACAAGCTATAAACTCCGGAGTTCTCCCCGGATAGCCCCAATCCAGCAATGACATCTCCATCTTTTGACGTTATTCCGCTCCTACCGCCGCAGGGGTTGTTTTTCCCAATTGAGACACTCGGGCAGCTTACCTACAGCTGATACCAGGTCAAACTTAACTTCCCCCATTACTCGTAGAATGATGCTACTTGGATCACTAGCTCTCACTCGCGCGCCCTAAAACACCTAACATCCAGCTAATGGATAAAGTGGAGTAGACAGTACGGCTGCTAGATACCCTTGTAGATGTGACTCGGTTCTTGCCCGCGGCGTCAATTGGGTAAAGTAGAGGTTCCACTGTTCGTTCAGCCTCGGAGTCAAACATGGCCACTCACGTCCACCAAGGGCATTGTTGCGATGCAACGATCGATTACTGTTGCTTGTAGATCTCTAATGCCAATACCTCGCGCCTTGTGTGGCCCCGGAGAGAGGTTTCATCTGCCGGTAGATTCCTCGCCTAAATCTTCGAACACAGGACCAGCTACGCCAATTGAAGAGACCGGTGGGGTGGATCGCTATGGGGATTGCCTCCACATCATAAAAGGCCTTCCTAAGGTCAAGGCTTTAGCTTGCCTGCCTACGGTGAGAGGGAGAAAGATTTCTCCGATTGATAATTGTTGACAGAAAGCCTAGAGAGAGTAACTTAAATAAGGATTCCCAAGTTCTAGCATGTGTCCCGGGAGTTGAACACGCTCCCGAAAGATAGTCTACCCGGGCCCAAGATCCAGAAGGGTGAGTGTTGGGTATTCGGTTCAGGAGTTCTGGCCGGTCATAGTATCGGTATATCAGTCAAAGCGGTGTATGGTAAGTGACAATGTTTCGGCAAAACGCGCACAAGCACAAGAGATCTACCATCCCCACGGCGTCACAGCAGATCACAAGTTTTCGCCAACCACGTCAAACTCCGCAGCTCTAAAGATCAACAGCATCTTTCCTCAAGTTTCCTATCTGCAAAAATAACGAGCATTGGTAGGCGATCAAGGCATACTTCCTAGAGGAAGCCACAAGCGTTCAGCAAACACCGCACCGCGACGAACCGATCAGCTTGCACTTGGGACAATTTACATCATGGGCCTGCTCGATAAGCTTTTGTTATTTAATTTACAGGTTTATTTTCCAACCAACCAATACCATTCTGTCTCGAGCATTGGAGATAACCCACCCCTCTATCGACACCACTCGTGATCCCATTCTTGTCTCAACTTTCTAACATCGTTTTTTCCCCAACTTTTTCTTGTGCTTTTTTTTTCTTTCTTCCCTCCCTTCTCTTCAGAAGCTAGACATACCATAGTACCAATACCATAAAGCTGTACCATTGCTTCGGGGTTGGGTTCGAAGAGACAAAGATCTCAAGGTTGCACGGTAACTGGAACTTGCCGTTCCATACATGTTGGCATGGCAGCCACGAAGCATGCAGATGGTTGAGCAGCAAGCAAGAGTGTTGGCTCGATCCGCAAATTAGCATTCCTGAATATGTAGGTAAGTCAACGAACCAAGCAGCTACATGTGTGCACTGGTGTGTGTTCGACCTAAGCTCATTTTCCTAACATGCCAGCTAACTACCGTATGTTAGTTCTGAGAAAATCCTCCCCTTCCGCCCCTCTAGCCTAACCAAGCATATGCCACTCTTCCTAGTGACCCAACATGTCAAAAAATACCCCCCAGTCTCTAATGTCTAAATTGCCACACTAGCACTGATTAAAGATTCGAAGTCTTGAAAGGACCAATCTTAACACGAGAAATTTTATCTGGAATGATATCACTAACGTTCCCCTTTTCCTCTTCCCCCACTCTCCCCCTCTCCTCCCTCTCCTCTTTTCCCTCATTCCTAATGATTGATCGCTCCGGTGTTAGCACATCCTTAGCACATGCAATAGCCCAGAGCATTCAATCGGGTGTTGCTATCGTAGTCCTTGGGCTTGCTACAGGGTGGGAACATATAACCACTTTGGGGGCGCCTTCAACCCGCCTAGTCTTCCATAGAGAAACCATGTCAAACGCCTAGAGTACTAGAATTAGTGTTCAAGATCCCCAGTGGCTTCAACCAAATAAAAGAGACAATTTAAATTATAATTTTTCCCCACTCCACTAGCCTTCTGCCCCGCGTAGCACACCATGCACACAAAGATAACCAGAAATTATAGCCACCAAAGTATCAAGAGCTGCGCCCTGTGTATCGGCCGATAGGTTTGGCTTGGCCTGATCAACAATATAGCCCATGGCTGTGGTGTTGTGCCAGTCAGGTTGCAGAGGGAATCGTGTAATGCATTATGCTTCCACAAATTATGGGGGCGGCTTTTGCGATATTGGGGGCCTAATATTGGGAAGCATACCATTTACGTCGAGCATATCTACTGGCCCATTGAGCTTCGATTCCCATGTCGTCTCTTCATAAAATGACAGGTCCTTACTGGCATTTGTCCCAGGCAAGAAGTATCTGGAAATACGAGCGGTAGTGAGTTTGTGATACGCATGGATTTTCGGCCATATATTTTGCGAATCCCTGTTTCCCGATACTTCGCAGCATGGGAAAGCACTAGTACTTGTCTGCTATTTTACGTGTCTTGCGGGTTTTTCCGATGAAACGGATGATTACTCCCCATCATGTATATAAGATATCGGGAGCTGACCCAAGACTACGGAGGTACAGCTGGTAAGTTTTGTATGTTACACAGGCAGAGGGTTATGCGTGAGCTGCCCGTGTAACATACAAAACTTACCGGCTGTACCTCCGTAGAGTGCGCTAGAGTGCGATACTATGATGCAGTAGTACTCGTCCCCCTCATGAAGTACCCGAAAGCAGGGATTAAAGAAATATATGGCATAATGTCTGTGCGTGTCTGAGCGCCCATACAAAATATACCCCCCCTGTTTTCGGGTACTTCTTGAGGGGGGACGAGTAATGAGCAAGAAGTACTCGATAACAAGGATTCACAAAACATATGGCAAAAAATCCGGGCGTATCCGAGCGGCCATACAAATTTACACCCTTGATATCGAATGCGTCCCGCCTACTACCCGAGCACGGGCTACCAGTTTCGGAATTGGGTATCGACGGCCACCCTAACCTATTCGCCGATTCGGGGGGTGAAAAGCGGCCAAATTTTGAGAGTGCTCATGATTTGTTTCATAGATGTCTCAGAGTTTGGCCGGCTCTTCAACGCCCGGAGGCCAAAGCCCGATTATGAAATGCTTTCCCTTCCATCCCTTGCGCATAAGTAGAACCGAAAAGCGAAAAGGAGATACAAACAAAATAAAAATGAATAATCAACCATAAGAACCAAGCCTTTCCAAATCTCCTGAGACATCTGAAGTGCAAGTCAAAATGTGGGGCCGATATATCCGAGTGATTAGGCATGATTGGCTTCTATGGCTTTTGTTTCTTTCTATACCCGAGACACGGGTGTTGTTCTGAGCCCAGACCCTTCACACTGTAACCGAGATCGTTTGTGGTGTTTCAAAACTCCGGTAGGTATCCAGAGTAGCGAGGAGGTTCCTTTTTTTCGTGATCGACCACCCCCTGGAAAGCTTTAACAGGCAAAGCGCGGCAGAACAACTTTCTCGCTACCGTTGTTATGATAGGGCCCGTGGGGCGGGAAGAAGTTTAGCAGGAGCGTTACACCAGGGGTCTCACGCCCTTCAAACTTTTTTTTTTTTTTTTCTTCCCTTCAGGGTCCCCCTGGGAGATGGTCCCTTTTGTAACTACTTTCACATTCTGCTTTTTGAAGCTGCTGAAGAGCTTATTCCGGCCTCCCCGGCCTTTATTTCATTTTTCCGTCCTGTGGCAGGAAAAAAAAGGCCATCACATCAACCCCAACGGACTTTTCTTCGCTTCTTAGAATATCTGTCTTCTACTTGCGCCAGTACACACTACCGTATGGGCTTTGTTTTCTTTTTTCTTTTCCTCGCCGATTTGGCGTACTCATACAGAGATTTATTAGAAAACCCTTTTTCCTGAATCTCCCGAAATTACCGGTTTGAAGGAGTCTCTATTTCCAGTTTTCCTTTTTTTTTCTTTCTAAGCCCACGCTGGTCACGATCTACTCGAGCAGCAATTGCTGACATGCAGTCGCAATCGGAAGCCCTCCGCTGAGCTTGATAAGTATAAAAGAGGCTCAAGACCAAAGATGGACATAAAAATATCCCCACTTCCCGGCATTTAACTCACCGGTATCACTCTGAGCTCTGACAGCTATATCCTAGCAACAAGCGTTATCTCAGACATAGCTGTTTTGGCAACATCTTTCATATAGGTACCAGTGTCATAAGTACTAGTGCTTGAGTGGAATACAAGCACCGTAAAATCCCGTTATGATCCACTATCTCCATTAATCCCTGCATCAGTCCACGATAGGTTTACTCTAATGGGTTAACAGAGCAAAAAAAACCCAGTTAATGAGATCCAACACACTCAGCACGCTTAGGCTCTACCGTATGAGGAAAACACTAGCCCCTTGGTGTTTTGTCTCTGAACACGAGGCTTAGCGGAGTGGATTATACGAGACTTGGGCTCGCACAGCGCGGTATGGCGCAGCACCCCGGAGTAACTTAGATTTATCCCGAACACACGAGTTCAGTGTCCCCCGGAACACCGGCGTCATCTAAGTTGCTTTAGCGAGGCTCGTAAATTACGACACCCTTAGATCAGTTATTACGTGATCAGTTTTTGGAAAGAGTTACTGCCTTACCCCAGTTTCCCTTTTTTTTTTTTAATTGGCGATTGGCGATCGGTCCCTTCTGCAAGTGGTAGGGTGCATTGATCCTGCAAAAAACTACCACAGCAGGCGAAAACTTGGATTTAGAGATAAACCACCCTCCTTGCAGGGACTGTGCTATAATTTAGGGGCGGGGAAGAGAGGGTGGGAGGTACGTGGCGGCCTTCAAGGGTACAGAGCCATCTTGAATCGGTCATCTGGTTAGAAATTTGTCAGCGCGGACCTTGCCAGGCCATGTATGTACCTAATATTACAGATTAATTTAGCTGTAGATAACTGTATCCAGTGCAATTGAGGATTGCTTCCCGAGGATTCATGTACAAGTACATTGTATCCAAAAGGCCGGTTTTCCGCTCCCTGACATTGTAGTCTGGGCTTTTCTATCCCCCCTTCGCCTATCAGTTCACAGCCCTCGGTAGTGGGTCACTTGAGCCTCTTTCGATGTTGAAAGTTTGTGTTGAGCACAGCACCTCTAATCGCCTACAAACGGCAGTTCGGTGAAATGCCTCACGGCCTTGAAGCAAATTGGAGGCGATTTAGCAATGAGGGGCGTTACACTGAAAGGTGATCTGCAACGACAAGCGGCATGCAAAAGGATAAGTGCTGCCTGAAAAATTTACCCATATTTTGGGAAGCACGGGAAGAGCGACTTCCCCAACCCTCTTTCTCTCATAGTTCCTAGTTCACTTGTCGAGTGATAAATTGTGATTGCGTTGATAGAGGTGAAGGAAAAGACCACGTTTCTATGTAGACAGACCCCCTTCGCATTGCAGAGATGACACAGCATCTGCGTGACACCCACTGAAACACGAAGGCGTCGTACTGCTAAGGTGCATCGAACGGGGCTGCGGCTTTTCCGACGGGGACGAATGTAGAGACAAAGGGGCCTCTTAGTAATGACTTTTTCGCCACTTCCTAATTTTGTTACCAGTAAACGCTCACCTAATCTCAGGATGTGTAAGGTTACAAGATAGCGGAGGTTGCCATATCTGGTCCTGGGGTTGAATGCCCACTTGTTCTAGTTAGCCGTAACAGGGTTAAGGCCTTTAGAATCCCCGCCTAAATTGCCCTGTAGTGAGCCGAGCTCACTAGCTGCCGCTCCAACTATTGCTGAAACCTTGGCCGCTAGCCGGACAGCAGTACCGTGGGATTGAGAGGTGGGCCCCTGGGCCTATTATCGCTCATCGAACTCGAGCTCTCAACAACCCCGGTGCTAGTCATCCCCCCATATTCCTATGAGCGCCTGACACGGAAGTTGCGGAATTGTTAGATACGGAATTAATTCCAGACAAGTACCTGGCCACATTGGAAGCGGGGACACCCCCACCTCTGAGTCTTCAATGCCCGCAATATTGCATGATACAGAGGCGTCGTCGCAAGGCATTGAGGCTGGGAAAGTCGCGAGATACACCGACGGTGCTGTCCAGTCCTGGCGAGGCCAAAAGCGGGCTCTTCAAGCGCCGATATTAACCCATAGCACTACGCATCTGGCCGTAGAGGCAAGGTTGATGACTGCTGCTTGCGGAAAAGTGGAAGCTGTTTGCCGCGTGAGCCAAATTGTGTTTGTGCACTGTGGATTAAAGTGTGAGACCTACGTTGCTTGTGCATACTAGTCGCACCTGGATTCAGGGCTTCTGCCTTGGGACTGGATCTGAGGCCCTGCTTCGAGGCAAATCATGGCCTGGGTGCCTCTCATCGCAACTCCCGGTGAAGATAGCGGAAGGGTATCTTTTCTTGTTTTATCAAGGTGGAGTGGAAGGTAATAAAAAATCACGTCATATCTAAACCCCGAAATGTTGATCCAGTGGGGTATCGTACGTGTTGAAGAGGCATACCGGACTTCATCCGGAGCTATTTATCGCATATCCTTTGACGTTCAGCGTGCTGAATCTCTCCAATGTGGAGTCTTGGTACCGGGTCGCGCCGCCTTGCTTCGCTTGTCCCGCTAGGGAAGGAAAAAAGATGGGCCTGGAGAAGTAAAGGGATGAACTCCTCATACCCTACTCTCCCCGAGTCAGATACCCTGGCCAATTGGGATGTCCCAAACAACTTGTGTACCCTAGAAGATGAGTGACAATTTCAGGATTTCCCATCCACCCCCTCCACTTTACATCACTCACGATGCATATTTCGATCCCTTCATCCTCGGTAAATTGCCGGTAATTTCCAAATTTGTGACGACGACCACATTCAAACGGTATTGTCCTCAACTGCTCTTCCATTCGCCACACTTTCCCATTTTCAAAAACCCATCCCAACAATCTTTCTGTCATGCAACGTGAAAATTGCAAAGAAAAAGTGGATTTGGCCGACCATCCGAGGATCGCTCTTTTTTTCTTCCCCATACCACTCTAACCCCAGCGGGTTCGTACAGTAAAGGCCGACCCTGTCGTAACGCCTTTAGCCAAATGCTGATGTGCCGTCGATAAATGTGGGGGGCTCTTGAGAATGCAGTTTCTTTCGACCCATCCGCACGCATAGGTAGGGATGCCGCGATTGAAACTGAAAATCTCTTTACTCGGGTAGAAAATGCCCCTATCAAAGGGCAACGACCAACCTTTTTTGGTCAGAATACCGTATGGAAGCCGAAGCAGTGTGTGGCTATCTCTTTCCTGCCAAGTAGGGACAGCACTCATTCAAATCGGGACCAATAACGGGACGGGGAGGGGGGAGGGTGGAGAGAAGCAAGAATGGGAAACAAAGCAAAGCGGAAAAGAAAAAAACGCGCTAGTGAAAAGGAATGAGAAAAGAGGGAAAAAGGAAATATTGAAAGTTATCCCTCGATGTCACCATAACAGGCACCTCCTGTTACTCGAGTACTGCAAAGATGATCTCAGCTGTACGAAGTGTCAAGAACCTATCCAGTCAAAGGCTAAACACTTTGTTTACTATACCGGTACTTTGATATACGCCGTGCAATATATCACCCTCAAAATTAATTAGCCGTTAGGTCTTATAATAGTAATCCGACATTATCACAACAGCTGCGATACGATTTTCCTCCATGGTAACTTCAGGCATCACTTAGGTCATATATAGCGTAGCACGGAGTGAGCAGCCTCTCGAATAAAAATGCCAGCCTGTTGGCTAGGGAGTGATATATCAAAACTATGACAGAAGGGTTCTCTTACGTTGGGTGATGGGGTGGACTCATAGGCCAGCCGTGATTTCATCATCACCAGGGGCAGGGGGAAAAAGCGGGGAGAGTCAATCGCAATCGACGATTGAGCTAAAGCTACGAAGAAATAGGAATTAACCAATGTTTTCTTTGAACTGTGGCCGAGGTACACTTACCGCATCATGGGGAAACGGTACTGGAGAAGGGGGGAGCGGATACCATACTCAATGCTATTATGTTGCTCTTCCTGCTTTCGTGCTCGTGCATCAGCCATCGTTTGAAACGGCCAATTGAGAGAGCAAGCCTCAGGGCGAGAGAACTCGATCCCGCAGATACCCCCTCCTTATGAAGTTTCATTCAACCACAGAAGTGATCGATAAGTAATAAATATGGAGTTTTTTTTTACTCTAGACTCTCAGGGCAAAATATGAAGAAAATAGGGCAAGAGTAAAAAATAAAACAAGCTCACGATAGACATGGCTCGATCTTCCGCCTTCGTCCCACGAGCCATGCATGCATGCAGGCTCAGGGAGGAACAAGTTTCTCGAATTTCCTCCTTGCGTCTAGCTTAGAAGCCCCTAAAAGGCACAATTGGCAAATTGATAGGACCGGATCTCTCTTAGGGACGACATAGAGACGCCTCGCTGGGCTAGACATACAGATATACAGTATCTTGCGTGATAAGCAGCTGATGGTTTCTTGTAAGCAGCCCAGAAATCCGCCAAACTTGGCACACGTACCAGTGATAGCCGTCCATTTCCCCTCAATGTTACTAAACAGGAGTGATGGGAAACAGAAAAAGTAAGTACTGTATTCGGAAAACCAGAATAGTTTCGCGCATATCATACAAGTTTCCATAACACGAGTCCAATAAAAGGAGAAAATCTTTGAGATACCATGCGCTTGGCGGTCAACCCTTTCGGATACCATCGGCTGGGAAATATACCACATTGCAACGAACAACAAAATATTTACACTCTTTGGCACATATTTTTATTCCTCAAACAATGCAAAGAAATTTTACAAAATAGCACAAGAGATAAAGAATTACTTGAGCCCTGCTAGTATTTTTCTAAAATTTCCCTACAATCTTTTTGTGATTTTCTAAGGATTCTTGGCATAGAAAGCCACTCAAAACATACCACTTTTAAGTGAGAGCAGACAAGCACACAGAAAGCCTTTCTATGGGTGGAAAAAAATATATAAATATATAACACTTGACTGCCTTTGTTTATCCATTTTCACTTTATTTTTTAAAATTTTCTTCACCATTCTATGATGGCCAAAGAGAGTGATGATTATTTGCAAAGGTTTCACTTTTTCGATGGTAAATTTCTTGGTCGATGGTATCCGAAAGGGTCGACCGCCAAGCGCATGGTATTCTAAAGGTTTGCTCCCAATAAAAGCGCATATTTTTCAACCCTCCCCCGTAATGATTAAATAATGGCGCCCTCCCGAGGTTATCTCATGATACGAGAAGACTTTATAGCATTCGTTTTTATCGATTTGTTTTATGGTGTAGATTTGATAGTCTCGAAAATGATTACCCCCACGTGCTGCTATTAAACCCAACCGGCAATTTGTGTGACGATCGGAGTGCCGGCAATGTACTAGTACTCGTACTCGGGTATGGACGTGGGAGACCGGACAGCCAGGAATTAGGAGGTGTCAAAGCTTCCTGCTTGTTTGAGCAATTTCAATCCCAAATTCATTCCTTTATTTCCTATGAGGGTAGGTACGGTCAAGCCCCCAGAATCCCTGACTGTCCGGTCTCCCACGTACATACCCGAGTACAGCAGAGGCAATCCTGAGATACGGTACTCGAGTATAGGAAGACGGCTACGCTCAAACAGAGCAAGAGCGAGTAATTGCGAGACTTCCCTAAAGAAAATCCCCCGAAAATCTGTCCCGCACAGTTTGCGACAGAAATGAGAACATGCTCGCCGACGATCGCCACCTCTCACACCACCCTATCCATCTCGCGTGAGCATACAATTGGGAGCAATTGAGCCTCTGCTTGTATAGGATGAAACTCTTGGGGTGAAACTCGGTGCATGCTCGTATTCATGAACCAGAAGGTAATTGGTTTAATCTATTTAACCCTATCAATACTTGAATCTATCACCTCCAAACAAGGGTAGGAAGAAGAGAAAACTAAACCCTTCGGGCAGTCAGACTCGCATACACGGAGGGGAGGTTAAGCCGCATAGAGTTGCGCCTAATGGCGGGAGAGCACATCCCAAAAAGGAAAATAAATATAAAAAATTGGCTGAGGAATCGGGTGATTAGGGCCCTTAGGGGGACAAAAAACTAGAAGACCTGAAAAGATTTTGAATATTATGCTATCATAGTAATCTCCCTTTTCCTTTTCTCGTAAAAGAGTCAAAAAGAATAATAATCCAAAACCAAGAATGAAGGAGGGCACAACGAATCTTATTGGAGGTTGCCAACATGAGGCTTGGAACCGATTCCGGTAAGTGGGCCTCACACTGTAGGGGACGGCACATAACTTTTTAAATATGTCTCGATGGGCGAGTTTACAATGCTTGGCACCCGAACGAACTTCCAACAATTTAATTTATTTAGTTTAAGGGAAGCCTGCTTGATGGACTTTTAGCTTCAATCCTTACTGTCTCCTGGTTAGTCGAGACAGTGGGAAATTCGTCTCATGCATTAGTTCGACTAAATTAGCTGTATGTATATATGGATAAGTAATACATTTGTAGGTTAGCTTTAGTCTCGGCCATGAAATAATGGACTACTGTACTCGTAATACTTTTACCATCCTCGGTATTATTAGTAATCTAAATTGGCGCTAATGCATGAGACGAATCCCCCCAATGTCTCGACCGACAAGGAGACAAGAATTAAAATGTTGCTTGCCGCCCTGCGAATTATTAGGGCACCGTGCAGTATTCTGGCCGGCTCTTAAACTAAATTTCATCAATGGATATATACTTGATATAACAGCCTGCCTCACTCTACAACAACCTTTGGCGGTTACCGTACCGTAGCAGCGACCAGCCCAGGCTCTGTTGCACTCAGCTAGGAGGCATATTACACGTTCCTGTAACTCAAATATTAACATGGTCACGCCTTCCAGTCCCGTGTAGATCAAAAAAAGATTGATATTTAAATACCATACATCCCTTGGTCACACTTGCGCTCGAGCACAGTCCATCACTATACCAGCCCCTATCAAACACCAACTCCCAAACGCTCGAACGTTTCCACACCTCTAAAAACCTCCGAGCATCACAACAGCCTAAGCAATCCCTCCATGCGACAGCTCTCCCCCTCCCTCACCAAGTAGTCCATGTGTGTATTGTACCTAGCAATTTGCACTGCACATGTACTTGTAATGTAACTCCCTTATGCATGCCGAACGGAGTGAGACACCAAGATACTATATATCCCCTCCTTTCAAAGTGCCCGGGACCCTTTCTCTCTCGGGATACTACGCACTTCTCCTGTGCAGTCAGGTAAATGCCTCCCTATTCTAGTGCACTGGCGAGCTCCGCTTCGGTGACAAGCTCCTTCCGGGGTAGCGCTTCAATACCGTCCTGCAAAAACTTGGATAATTGAACAGTGTGCTCTGTCGTTGGGCTTTCCTTTCTCGGTGAGGTCTGGAAATTTTTGTTTTTTCTGTCTCGGAAGGAGAAAGGGGCTGTGTTTTTGGCCCACTTTCCAGAGAAGGGAATTTCCGACTACATATCATAGCACATAGGTCGATTATTCGAGTTTTTACGGCACTCTACCCCAAGAAGCCTGTTTCAGCCCCAGAGGCAGAGGAATAGGATCTGAGGCTCTAGGTTTATAAGACCTATATCAATTCATGTGAACCCAGTTGTAGTGTACTCACGTATGCACAACGTGGTTGGGGGGCTCCTTTATCTCCAGTACTTCTATTGCACTGAATACCCACCCCTCAGTCCTAGGGGTATCAGGTGCTACGCTGTAAAAGAAAAAAAAAATTCCTCACAATCATACATCATTGGCCTGGGTAATTGCCCTACCTTACATACTATATCGTACTAGTGTAACGTCTTACTTGACAAACGTACGTTCAAAACAGGAAAAGAAAAAAGATAGGAACTTTGATGTTCATGGTGCAAATGCTTTGGAACATGTACTGGTACGAGGCCTACGGGTACAGAACGACTCATTGCGTCAACAGCTTTCCCGATGCGGCCAATAGGGCCCCGCGCTACGCTTATAGACCCTTTTAGAAATGATCAGGGAGGAAGCTCCCCCAACAGTCTCCTCCAGTGACTTGATTACTAATCTCTCTAAGAAAGTCTCGGCATTTTTACCTCTTCATCGTCCACAATCACTCGATCTCTCTAATAAAGTCTCACCCGCGCTGAGCTGAGCTCATCTGCTCCGCCTTGTCCACGACAGGGAGGGATGACTATCACAGCTGGAGATAATGATGCGATACCGAGGGAGCTAACTTGTGGTACCTTTTTTTTATTTCTTATTTTTTATTTATTTATCTGATATCCGATTCATGCGCCGAACCCATACTGCCGCAATCTAATCAGTAAAGTATCTATACTTATGTTCGGCAAATATAAGGGACCTGGGTGGGCGGGGGGAGAAACATGAAGGCTGCTGCAGCGCTAGAGCATTTTTGACTTAACTCAGCTGCGGTTACTGTGAGACAATGGTACTGTGCAGCACTGGCACAGAAGGAAGGAATAGAGTGCTGCATGGAATAACCCGTCCGCTGGGACAGGGGAAGAAATGACAATACTAACAATGTCAAAAGGGAAGTTAACCAGCCAACTAAGCACACCTAGGACTGCCCTTTTGACAAATAATAATAATAACAATTGAAGGCACCTTGCTACATAGCATGCCAGCGTAGCGAAGGATAGCATCCGCGACGGCGCTGATGCTAGCGGGGACTGGCCGGAGCGTCCCGGAAGTCCAGAGAGACCAGAGAGGCCAGAGAGACCAGAGAGACCAGAGAGACCAGAGAGAAGAGGGGGAAAAACTCCAGTTAGTCTCTAAAGATAAACACCCCAAACCCAACTCTGATTTTATATCCAATTAAGCCCAGATATTATTCCTATGATACCTACGGTATGGCACAAGCTTACCACTGTACTAGTACTGCACGGTGCCTACAAAGGTACGGTACATGGTACCGGCATCAGAAAGAGCCCCAAGCAAAAAAAAAAAAAAAAAGACAAGAAAAAACAAGAAAAAACCCGCTCGCACGCTGCACCCCTTGATAACAAGGCTACCCAGCCCGGCAAGCAAGTAAGCAGCCAGGCTGGCAACAGGACCCGTACCATCCATCCACCCATTCCACAGGCCCTGGATCGCCACGTTTTCCCCACGCCATGCACAGCAATGTGAACCCTTCCCCTTCCTCCCCTCCCCCGCCTCTTCCGACAAGAGCAGTAACAAATCAAAATCAAAATTTAATATGAAAAATGGAAAAAGAAAAAAGAAAAAAGAAGAAGAGACAGCCATCATCACCCTCTTCCGCATCGGCATTCGACATCCAGCTCTCCGACTGGCGTGGATAAAGCTGGAGAAGAAGAAGAAAAGAAAGAAAAAGTAAAATATAAAAAAAAGTTATTGCATATCATGCATGATTCAAATCCAACGAACAAATCAACAGGAAATTAGGAGCTCCGTCAGCTCGCAGCTAGATACTGTAGCTATTGGTATATACAGTACTGCACGAAGTTAGGATCTGGAAGGAAAAATGAATGAATGAAAGCCCCCTGGATTTTTTTTTTACTTTTTTTTCTTCTTCCCTCATACGGTAGTATCGATGGGGAAAAAGGAATACCCATACGATAGCGTGGTGTATCGTTTCGCTAGTGAATATTAGCTACTGTAGCTGGTGGTTCAGCTACCGTACCGGTACTGATAGAACGAGAACATTCCTGAGGACATCCAACAAGTCAGTATCGCAGTTTCCCGGCCTTTTTTTCTTTTTTTTCTTCCTCCCGCTCGCGTGTCGCCCCTACCATACCTCTCCCTTCCGAAGAAGCTTGACCCCTGGCGAACCATCCCATTTCGTCCCGTCCCATCCCGAAAAATACTGGCATAGACCCTCCGCAGCGCCTGTCGCGTCAAGAGTAACGGTAGGTAAGATGATAGACATCAACTCGTACAGGCACAATTAGCAAGGGTACGATTCACATTACGCATTTACCGAGCTCCAGCCTGGCCAGTAGGTTCTTGCTGCTGTGATGACCACCTATGCGTATCATCTCATGGTTACAGTGCTCGAGTGCTAGTGCCGCACGGTCGTACGGGAGTGTTTTCCAAAGGAGTAAGTTACAGTACCGTAAGTAAGCAAATAAAGTTTGAAGGAAGGAACGGAACCCGGCAGTTTTAGAGTTTTGGTTCCCGTTTTTGGTAATAGGCGCGATGTAAAGTGCCGTAGGGAAGGATCTCGCTTACTCAGTACCGGCACGGTAAGATGAGACGTGATCTAGGTGGTTTATACAGTAGGTAGCAGATATATGATAGATTTATAAGATATGGTAGGTGCATTGGATGGATTCTAGTGGTGTGCGGTAGGTGCTGGAGCGTGTCGGTACTGTACTCAAATTGCATTCAATATCATAATATTATTAGGATACCCGTGCTGTGCTATATTGTACCCGACCCGTAGGGTATGGCTTCCTCAGCCGAGCCCGAGTCCCAGCTCCAATTCCAAGTATAATTCCAATAACTATTCCGCATCAAATGCCCTCATCTCATGGCCATCCACCACTACCCACTTCTCGTATCGCATCACATCCTAACCGAGCACCATATATAAAACTTGATATTAGTAACGTATATCATATCATCCCGCCCTTCCTTGCCTCCTTCCTCCTTACTTCCTTACCTCCTTCACCTCCTTTTCTTTTCTTTTCCCACAATCCCGATTCCCGATCCACCGAACCATGCCACCATACCGAACACCAGTATTCAGGGGTCACCCAACCCCCCACAAGATAGAATTGAAGCCAAAAAAATAAAAAATAATAATAACAAACAATAAGAAAGGAAAAAACAAAAACCATTGGGATTTTTCTTTCTTTATTTTCCCAAAGACGCATGAATGGAAAAGAGTACAAAGCACATTTCAGCCGTTTGTGTTTCAGAAAACCTAAGATGTGCCACACATGGCACAAGTGAGGTATGGTAAGGCATGGCAAGGCATGGGAGAGGAGGTTGTCGTGGTCCTTGATGTCCCAACCAAACTGGAGAATGCCGTTTGTGGTACAGTACCGTACGTGCTATGCTGCACAATATCATTGGGATTCCGTGGCCTTGCTGGCTCGCTAGCCCGACTCTACTTGAGCCCCAGAAAATTAATGTTATCATACATATCCGTATGTGATGGGCTATTTTACGATAGCTATCTAGATGCACCTTGAAATAGCGCTCTTAAGACGCATTCCATCATGCACTATCATACCCAAGGTGCTCGAGCATCATGCCTGTGTGTCCGAGTATCCACCATCCGAATCGATATCACACGAACATGCACAACGCAACCCCTCGGCGACCCCGAACTTCCGTCACTTCGTAATTTTGCTCCAATCTGAACCTTTATCTACTTATTTCCCAATGCTCGTAGCAGGCAAGAAGCCTGCTATACGAGCGGAGTACTATGGCTAGATTGGCCAAACATGTCCGAAGCCCCCTCTATTGCCCTCCCTCCCTCTAAACTAAGCAGTGTAGTACTCGATCACTTGGGTATAGTACACGTCCAAGTACAGTACGACGGCCTTATCACCGTGGGGGAATAACCCCACAAAAAAAAAAAACTAAAAAGAAAAAAAAGAAAAAAATAACGGCTGGGGGAAAGGGGGTACCAGAGGCGGGCGGGGAGGGAAGGAAGGAACATCTTGGCAAAGGCGTTTTGTCTGATATCTATCAATCCCAACACCGGCACTTACGGTAACTTACTGGTACCTTATCGCGGCACTGTATCAGTAGTAGTCCTTCACACCCACCATGGGTGAATAAATAAATATAAATTAAAAATTAAAAAGTAACAGAGATCACGCACGCATACAAACTCCAAAAACGAGAAGAAAGAAAAAATAGTTTATGATATATGCGACCAGACACGATACGCTAATCACAATCTCAAGAGATCGATATACCCCCCACGAGCATCCCAGAAACAGTAGAAATAAGCTAGCTAGTTCCCTCCCCCACAGACGCACAAATGGGGCATGTGGTTTCCGAATATATGTGATCGTCGCTGAGGGCTTGCTTGCTCGCTTGCTTAAGATTGGGGGAGGAGGAGGAGGGGGAGCGGGGAGATGTGATAGATGCGCTGCTGCGATGCAATGTGATGGATGACGATTTACGATACTTCCTCCAGTTATTGGATGATACGTATGTATAAACTACTGCGCAGCACAGCACGTATCGCGTTCGCCTTACTTCCTTGCGGCAATGCATGGAGCACCGTACCGGTACTCTAGCTACCATAGATATCGCCACCATACCGCCCCCAGAACTAAAGGTTACATGGAAAGGGTTGTGAAGTGGAAAGCCATTACCGCACACTTATACACACCAGTCACACACTACAACACATTACAACACAATAACCTTACTACAGTCTTCACCTTGGCGGCAGCAAAATTGTGCGGATGACGAACAGGGAGGGAGGGAGTATTTAGCGTGGGCGGGGAAAAGGAAAGGAAAGGAGTTCGTTATAAAAAGCAGGGTAACAAAAACCCACTCTCTCTCACTGATTCCCCCTCTCCCCCCCCCCCCCGCCCCCGGTGAAGAAGACTATATCAACAAACCCTTCTTTCATAATATCGTAATATCATTATGCCGCGCGTACCCCCGTCCGTAAAAACCCTCGCTGACAGTAAAAAAAAAAGCTCCCGGAATTATACTGCAACCTACCCCGCTGGATGTCCTAGCTATCATACAACAAAAACGTATCCCATACATACCATACCATATCTTGTACCTACCATAAAAGTTACCTAGCCCGATGGAGGCTAACCCACTTACTCAAATAGTCTATAAATACAAATAACACACCTCAAATAGTTTTTCAAATTCACCGGATTTTTCGGGGTTCGTATCGTCGATATGCGCTAGTTATTTGGCTGAGACCTGTAAAGGAAGGAAGGAAGGAAGAAAGGGTGGTATTGTACTAGTACATCAGTACTTGCGGTATGATGCCTATTCTGGCTGTCTGTCTGTCAAACGAGACCCGGCCGTAGTATGATACCACCCCCTTCATCGGCGGCGAGAAATCATATGTGGATAGGGAACGGGGGGGACGTGTATGTGCTATTTGTTAATCATTTTCGAACGATCCCGGAATTTCGGTCCCTACCGTAGGCTATCGTACCAGAGAAGGCTCGGAAAAGGGAGGGAAAGGGAGGGAAAGGGAGGGGTGAGTGAGGGGAATAAATTAAGGCTGACGTTTCTACTCTACTTTTTTTACTTTTTTATTTATTTTATATATATATATATATATATATTTTCTTTTTTCCTTTTTTAATTCTTCCCCTTTTTCTTTTCCCCATCTTTTTGTTTCGATTTTTTCCACGCGAGTCATGTCTCGAAAGAAAGAAAGATCAGATGAACTGCGCTGTCACTCGTCACACACCTACCACTTTCGGAATACGATGGGAAGTGGAAGTGGATGGATGGGGGATTCAGTTGATAGTTGGTTGGGTTGGGTTGGGTTGGGTTGATCGGTTGGTTGGTCGGTTACAGTAGTTTCTGGTTAGTTCCTTCTTTAGTCTAATTATCCTCATGCGGGCGTCATACAATTATTACAAAGTGCCGTAAGAAACTTTCCTGGAATTCGCCATTGGATTACTGTATCTGTATCGGCGGACATCACCGGTTTCGGCTGGGATAGGTTTGGTTTGGTTAAGGTTAACGGAATTGCGAATGCGTATCATTCCGGCGGTTGATGAGATCCAATAGATGGCATCCAACGGGTTCAGGGTTTACTGTTCCGGGAAGGTATTATCATGATAATAATAATTATTATATGACCATAACGTTCAAAGAGCTGAGGGTGAAACAAAATAGAGAAATTTATCTGCTGAACTTGCTTTAATACCTTACCATTTAGGCTCCTAAACACACCTCTGGGTTTACTTTGCCCAGTGAGAAGAAATTCAAATAAAAAAATTTGTATAAAAAAATACCCTTTATATTGATTAGTTATTTGGCCTCACTCTTTTTCCCAATCTCCTATTGTTGATGAAACCTTACCATGATTGAGGAGAAGCGAAGTTTATATCTCTCTATTCACATCAAATAATTGTCTGAACTTTTTGTGCCGTCAAAAAAAAACCCAAACTTGTCATGCAGGGCCGTTGCCAGGAACCGTGCGGGAACTTAGACGACTGCGCAAGACTTTTTACGGTGATCAAGTATTTCGTTCTTTCTATTCTATGGAGCTGTAGCCCCACCTTCCTCCCCTTTCTCCCCTTCCTCATCCTCTTTGCCCCTATGTATTACTTACATCGGATGAAAAAAATGAAAAAATACAAGTACCATCACAAAAAGATACTCTGAATCGAACACGTTTGGTGTATGAAACGATTGCGACATGGCAAAAATAAAAATAAAATAAAAAACCAAAAAGAAACAATGAAGTAGAAAAAAGTAAAAACAGACGTTGCGCCGATTCCTTTAAATGCTATACCAAAAAGGAGAAACATAATTAGGTGGGAAAGACGATTGCAGTGGAAAAATACGAACAGAAAGGAAAGAAAAAAACCATCGTGCACCGTTGTCCTTTAGCCGACTGCGCCAGAATAACCAAAAAAAGAAAAGAAAAGAAAAGAAATAGCCCACATTTCATCTTATTATTATTATTTTTAACTCAACTGCACTTGTACTTATCCAAAAACTGCTCCCCAAGCCTCGCCTCGCGCTCAATAACCTGCTGGATGCCGGGTGTACGAGGCTGGATTCGGCATTGAAATGGCTGCGGCTTGGAATTGAAGCCGTCTGTATATGCGAAAATGTTCGGAGTTATCTCTTGACCATGCTTATCGGTCGCCTTGGAGATATTGAAGGCCCAGAGTACACGAGCGATCGTGATGAACAAGGAATTCTCAGCAAGTTGTTTACCTGGGCAGATGCGGCGTCCCTGGCAGCCAAGATGTGTCAGCTGATGAAGTTCCGAAAAAACGAACCCGTGAGAAGTTGGGACGGGCAAGTGCATAAACAGAAGGAGAAGAACATGCAGAAGAATAATCGAAGAGGGGTGTGGTGCAAGGATGGAACAGAAAACCTACCCAGCCAAAAGCGGAATGTCCATCACGATGTGGATATGGCTCCATCCCGCCAACTTTTCCCGAGCCAAGGTACCTCTCTGGAATAAAGTCGTGGGAGTCTTTAAAGTATTTTTCGTTGTGATGAATTGCCCACAGGTTGCCTAATATCGTTGTGCCCTTTGGGATGAAGTGACCGTTATACTGGTCGTCTTTGATGCTTGCATGGGGTGTACCTCCCATTACAGCCACTGGCCTCCACCTCAGGGTCTCCTTTATAACTGCACGGCAGTATGGGAGATTTGGTTCGTCAGACCAAGTGGGAGATCGATCTCTACCGACCACCCGATCCAATTCTTCCTGTGCCTCCGCAGCAACCCTCGGGAAACAGGTCATAGCCAGGAAGAAACTCATAAGAGTTGCAGATGAGGTATCGCTTCCTGCACCAAACAATGAACCGGTCGCATATGCTATCTCTCGCTCGGAAAGAGCTTCCGGGTTTCCTTCCCTCTTCTCCCACAATGTCTTTGTAAAAGATGCTGGAGCATCCCCTTTCTTTATTTGGTCTCTAACATCGAGTGCGAGTCTCGAAAGCATCTCGGTCGAATCCTTCGCGCGACGTTTGACTTCTCGCTTCCATGGGGCCAAACAGTCAGGGATAAGTTTGAGGATAGGGAACGACTCCGCCCAAAATGCTCCTGGTCTAACATCAAACTTATCAGCCTTCTTTGCCCTTAACAGCCCCCCGCCTAGCGGGGGTTAAAAGTGCACAACACAAGAAAAGGCGAACAGGAGAGGCAATCGGTGTAAGCGGAACAACTCACACATTGAGAGTCGACATGTAGGCCATCCGGTCATAAATCTTCTTGACAATTGGGTCTTCCAAATCGTCTACTCTACGTCCATATGCAACACAAATCATAATAGACGAGGCATATCTTTCCAGATGTTTACCAAATATCTCGGGGGTGACCAAAAGATCGCGAGTAAGCCTCTGGGACTCAGCCTCCTGTATCGGTTTGTAGCTCTCGCAAGCGCGCCTATGAAGCCCCATATGAAAGATTTTCCGGGTCTTACGCCATTTGTCTCCGTGGGGCATCGTCAGTAAAGAGTCATTGTTTGTGAAGAGTTCACCTAAGAGCGAGAAAGAAAGGAGCCCCGTGATACAATTAGCTATTTGTTACACCCAACAAAACCCCACGGAGGTGGGGGATGTTAAAAAGAGAGCGAGAACGAGAATGCAGGCTTACCCATGACCACGAATCGAGGACGGGAAGAATAAATTACTGAGCGGCGATCTAGAAGATCGCAAGCCACCTTCGGGTCTCCAATGACAATTGTGGGGCGACGCCCAGTCCACACCGTCACTAACGAGCCATACATATCGGTCCACTGCTTGAACTTGTACCAGGGCTTCTGCAGAGGCAAATCCCACTTATTGCCCACGAAAGGGACAGGGGACGGTCCGGGAGGCCTATAATTTCGCACACGGAGTGACCCCTCTCATCAGCCAATGTGCGAAGGGAGACAAGGCTTTAGGGAAAGTAATAACTCTAAAAAACAAAAAGTGAGACATACATAATGGCGTGACGCCGGTAATCCTGAAGAGCAACCAGAAGACACGATATTGCTAGGGCTGAGAGAAGAGCGCAAGCTGCTAGGCACGAGAGGCTATGAAATCGAGCTACCGGGTCCTTTGGAACAATCACTGTGCCCTCATACTGCCGAACAAACTTCAGACCGTTGGAAAGGTGTAGACTAGTTACGAGGGATGCCAATGGAGCCTCGACGGAGGAGGTGAACGGCGAAGACTGAGGCATCTGGGGAGCTGATGCGATCATTGTTCCCTTCGTGTTTGTATATAATGATGGGAGAGGGAGGCAAGGTAGTCCACAGGCCGGACTGAAGGACCCTAGGTAGAGTATGGCGTTGAGGAGATAGTGTCGACGTTGAACTTGAACACGGCGGTGGGAACCAGCGGGGCGTCCCCCATGTTATATATGCTCTTCTCATAGTGGACAATGACACGGCGGGGCGGAGGAAGGCGGAAGGAAGGAGGGGGGGGTGTGAGGTAGGTGAGAGGGAGGAGAGAGTGAGTGAGGGAGTGAGTGGAGAAGGAAGGGAGCTAGGGAGAAGGGAGGGGAGGGATGAAAGTACGGTAGACAGATAGTGTACTAGAACTTTGGCGGAAAGTGCGGTGACAGATAATTGTATCCATGTTTTTCCCGATTGCGCGAACTGGGGGGAGAGGGGCGGTAGGGTTGGGTGGACAAGGGGTCAGAGACAGGAGAGCATGTATGTAAGAGCGCAGTAGTAGTAGGAAAGGTAGGCAAGAGGAGAGAGTGAGTGCGCTGTGTTCAGTGCACACTTTTGCATGCTGCTTGCTTGCTGAGGAGGGTTCAGCAGCAGCAGAAGCAGAAGCAGAAGCAGAAGCAGTAACAGTAGCACAGCACCACCGCTCAGTGCATTCCCCCCTTGACCCCCTCGCCCCCCCGCCCTTGTCCTCCCACAGCTAAAGAATATAAAAGTATAAGTGGATAACCCCCATAAGTCACAAAATATCGCGGGAGCTGAGCTAGGAGAGGCGCTCAAAGAAATAAAAATAAAAATCCATACCGGCAATCGAATGATGAGAAGAAAGTATGGTAAAGGGGGGTGGGAGGAAGGAAAGGAAGGGAAAAGGCTAGGTGACGACGAGTCTCCGGGGGATCGCTGTGAGAGCGCGGTGCGTGTACTGTGCACGAGGAAACTCCGGAGCGGAGTGGAGGAGGATGGACTATAGTGTACAAGAAGTGGATACCATGATACCTACTCTCGCGAGTATCATACTAGCATAATACAATGAGAGGTTAACAAAAGGGGGGAGGGGGAGGAGAAGAGTCCCACTCAACACATCCCAAGGGTTCGGTATTTGCATCTGCAGGGCCAGCATGAGCTTAGGGTTAGGCATCGTGACGCGAGAACGCTGAGCCTGGCGCAGCAGGGCTTGACTATCGTTGTGAGGAACTGATAATGCCTTCCGTAAAGCCCTAAGCCATTGCAACAAGGGGGTCAGAATACTCAAAGCTAGCCGAATTAACTACCGGCAATCAGCAAGAGGGCAAATCCCTGCGTAATAATAATAACACCAAAATCCCCATAGGGGAACCAAATTGACCACTCAATGGCTACCTATACAGTATAGTATAGTAGCGTAACACATCCAAGTACTTTTGCAACTCCAAACCCTGAAGACGCAATAATAATACCAACTATATATTATAAGAAGGAGGGAGGGAGAGGGAGAAGCCAGCAATAGTGCCGGTAGGTTAACATAATAATATAATTATTATCTAACAAAAAAGAGGAAGGCGAAATAAATAAATGCCATTTTCGATATAAAGCGTGACAGTGACCTCTCTCCCCCAAGGTATTACAATTTAGGAATCTCTGCATCAATCTTGCACTACCTCCCATGGTACAATCGACATTAACACTAGCTACCACCACTGCCACCTCCGCCTCACCTTCCACCGGTACCATTAGCCATAACATACGGTAGCAATGCATACCCATCCATCCACTCACCCGCCCACACACACACAATTCGTACTTGCACTACACATATTGTATCATACACGCCCCTAAAATCTCATGTAACTACAGCCCTTGCGCAATGGGACTTCCAAGAGCTGGACAGTGGGTCTGGTGGCGTCTGACCTTTTTAATCCTTTATTTACCTCAACGTTAAATAAAGCCCAATTCTGTTCTGGCACCCTTTGCAGGGTACCCTTCAAACTCGTTGCGCAATGGGTCTAATCATCAAGATCCTGTGCGATCGGGAAAGTTTCCCAAAAGTCTGGTGTGGTGGGTACCGCATAAAAATAAAAAACCAATATGTGTGTAATTTGGTTAGCTGAGCAGATGGCATAAGGGATACAGAGGGTAAGTTAGATAGGTGGGTACAGTATCATACCTATGATAATAATATTATTATAAAATTTGGGCAGCTAGAAATAAGTTTGGAATACGGTGTCATATCTTCTGTAACTTTATGCCATGTCAGGTCAAGGAATTCGCAAGTAGGAAGCTCAATTCAACTTTTCTTTTTTCTTTTCTCCTTCTCACTCTCGCGATGAGCACTTTACTTGCTTTTTTTCCCCGATGAATTTTTTTTCTTCCTCTTTCCTCTATCTTTTGTGGGTTTAGTTTCGATTGCAGATATTGCAAGAAATGATGTGTTTCTCTCTCCCTCCCTCTCTCCCTGTCCTACTTCCCATTCTCACTCCCACGTGGATTTGTTTTTTTTTTCCCTTCCAGCATAACGCTCTCCAGGGGTTTTTGTTCCTGCCACGCTAAACAGTTTACCAGTACGGTACTACAGCCATTCAGTCAGTAATACAGCTTGACTGGACTACAGTTAAATCTACGATACTGGTACTACCCTACCTGTATCAGCAGCAGTTTTAAACCGCTACTGTATAGTACAAGTACACCACCTCGTGCTTTGCCCCCTCCCCCTTCGCCTGCCATACGTATTATGCCTTTTTTTTTTTTTTTACACCGGTAACTACTTCCGACTCGGAGCGCGAAGCTTCTTGTGTGATCCGAGTTTTTTTTGCTTCCTTCCTTTTTACATTCCAAATTTCTTGATAATGTGAAAAGGCCCTTTCCTCCTCCGGATGATATTTCCTGCCAGTTAGTTTGGCTAGCCAAGTCCAGCCCGGTTGTTAGGTTGGGTTGGGTTGGTTCATCATCATCCAAAGTTGGACAAATGTTATCCCATCTCCTCCTCCTCCTCCTCCTCCTCTATCCTGAAGAAGGGGGGTGGAGCCCAAGAAATCTTTCCTCGTTCACCCCCCAACCCCCCTAGGCCCGATCTCAAAAAATGTCAAAAAAAAAAAAGCTTCATAGTCTACAATATTATTATCGCCATCAGTCAAAGGTCAAGGGCCCTGTATATCAATTAATTAATCAGTCAACAATCAATCATGTGCTCCCTCTTCGAAATTACCAGTATATCAGACTTTTTACCATCCATGGCAACTTTACTTTACCTTACCTTACCTAGATCTTCTTCTCCCCTCCACCACTCACACACACCACTCCCCCCCTCCCTCAAAACCTATCGAGATTGCAGTGCGCTTCCCCACACGGCTTGGTAAACTGTCTTGGAAAATCCCCACGCGGGTTTCTTTATTTTCTTTATTTCTTTTCCCGGCAGTTGCAAAATAGTGCTATCATACCAGACAGCAGTATTTTCCTCCAAAAAAAGCAACACTGAAAAAGCAAAAAGAAAAAAAAAGGGATCCGATGGATTGGGCCGGCAAACGTCGGGAGCCTGTCCTGTCTTCCTATCGTTTCTGCCTTACATGTTCATCGTATGCTACCACCACCACGAAAGTCCAATAAAGTGCACATATTTCACAATTAGGGAGGTTGAAGGTTTCAAAATCTAGTCTCATAATATCTTGTCATGTACTCTCTGTTTAGCCCTACGGGATTGAGCGTTTCCGACGATTGGGGCGGGGTATGATGGTCGGAGGAGTAGGCGGAGGGGTAAGAGGGACAAGGGTATATTATGAGCAATATGGGATTAACTGACGGGATTGTTGGGGTTTTGATGGTATCAGTTGGTAAGGTAGTGGGGGGAGGGGTTGGTCGGCCGGTGAGCCGTTGAAGATGGTGATGTTGATGATGATGATGATGATGATGCTGAGGCTGTGGGCCCCGGGAACGGCAGTAACCTTTGCCGGGAAGGGGCGGGGGGAGGGTTAAAATGGGCGGTCTCGTGGTATTGTGATCTCGTTGTTATTGTGCCGGTAAGGGAACCATTACTGCACCATATTGCATAGCAAGACCTCTCCGTCCTAAAGTTCTTCAAATCGCAGACATACATATATCAGCGCAGATCGCTACTTTAGACAACGCTTGTACTGTACTAGCACCAGTAGATAGATAGAATAGGGTCCCTTCCTCCCTACTTTCCCTCACTTGACCAATCCCTCATCACTCGTTTGAGAGCGAACTCTAGGACGGCACTATACATACGCTCACAAAGGATGATAGGGTAAATTTACTGTAGTAGTAGCAGTAGTAGTAGTCGTAGTAGTACCGGTATGACTATCAACAGCCTACCCAATGTAAATCTACAGGTAGGGTTTCCCCTCTTTCTCTTGATTCCTCACTGCCCCCCCCCT
Organism: Tuber borchii; assembly: GCA_003070745.1. Taxonomy (NCBI): domain Eukaryota; kingdom Fungi; phylum Ascomycota; class Pezizomycetes; order Pezizales; family Tuberaceae; genus Tuber; species Tuber borchii. The sequence goes on along the minus strand of NESQ01000098.1, from coordinate 96,191 downwards.
CCGCCATCTAGACCCTACATGCATACATACCGTTGACCCGTGGTCAATCATACAGTTAGCAGCAGTACAGTATCATACATGCATCAATCAATCGATCAATCAATCAATTAACCCCCCCCCAAATTCCCGCATCCGCTCACCCGCTCACTCATACCTTAGTTACCCAACCCCCCTCCCCAAAACGCAAATTATTACTTGAGTCGGTGCAGAAAAACGGGGGATGAGCCTCGCCTGTCTGACCCTATACACTGCACCATACTAGAGTTACTTTACCGAAAAGGCTTAAAACAATCCTGTTCCTCCTCCTCCTCCTCCTGATAAAGTGACCCCCCTTTTTTTATTTCTTTCATCCCTACAATACGTTCCTATGCGAACTATGATATTATTAGTTACTCATCCACCGCTAAAACAACCATCAACGTACTTATATCATATATTGGTGCAACAACAAAAAAACCCCGCCGCGTAATCGGGCAGACAAGAATATTTATCATAACCATGGATTCAGCTTCGCCAATCACTCTCACCAATTGCCCCATAATAAATCCATGGTACGGCAAAATGGGAACAAAAAAAATGAAAATGAAAATGAAAAGAGTGGAATGAATGAAATAAAAATTGTAAAAAAGTAAATATATATATATGTAAGGGTCGGGTTATAGTAAATAGTCTGTGCTTATATAGAAAAACAAAACCCCACGGCGCAGGGAGTTCAGAGGTCTGTTTCTTGCTTGCTTGCTTATCTGCCGGCCCAGGATAGGTGCCAGTACTCGTCCCAGACAAGAAGCACAGGGACACAGGAGAGAGGCTAACGCCACATGGAGGAAAGGCCAAATATCCCTGAAATCTCCCCGTTCCCCCCTCTGAATGTCTGGACTCTCCTTGCCCAGACGGTACGGGTACGGCAGTCGCAGTACCATAGGCACCGTAAGATATGTACCGAGAGGAAGAAGAAACAGAGGTCCGTGCGTTTTGTTTTTGTCCTGCTCGGTTGGATTGGACCGATTACGCTGTCCAATATTGGACAATGCCGATACCGGACCGATATCATGAAACAAGTCAGTTCACTCATTCACGGCCTGTTTAATATTTCCCTTTACACAATGCTTATACTCGAGTATGATAGGTAAGCAACGAATAGATGATTAGATAAAATAAATACCGTGGACAAGGCAGACCACGTCCGCTCCACATCATTCCATCCCATCCCATTTCCTCGGGAATAGTTGGATGCTCGATGGACCAATTGATTGACGAAGCGTAGACGGCAAATGGCGATGGAAAGAAAAAGAGGGAAGAGGAGGAAAAGGAAAGAAGAAAGAGAGGAAGAGAGAGAGGGAAAAAAAAAAAAGTTAACTTATCGTAGGAACGGGAAGGGGAAACCGTCTTTCCACGTGCTAATATATTTTATACTTTTCGTTACTTTTAAACTTGCTTTGCCTTTGCTCTTACTCAATACCGGGACTGTACGGTATCAAGTATCGCCGGACCAATTTGTCTCATGCATTATGTCTTGTTTTAATTTGACGTATTAGTTTCGTACTGGCTGTCGTAGTTACCGTTACCCCCAATCATGACAACTTTGTCAATCAATCAATCAACCAATCAATCAATCAACCAATCAATCAATCAATCATTACCAGCTAGACGGCAATAACCCATTGGGCAATTCTCCTTCCCTTTTTTTCTTCTCATTTTTTTTTTTCGACCTTTATTTGAACCAGCAGAGCTATCGCCTTGCCTTGCCATGCAATGCGTAGGCGAGTAATTGGGATACGAAATATATATTACCTATTGAGCTTTATGCTCCTGACTCCGCGTCAATTCGGATGGGTAAGGGCTGCTTGGCTGTGTGCAAAAGCTTTTTGAACTTGCCTTGGGTTCGTCGAATTTACATGTGTGAAATGTGAAATATGCAGCGAAACACTCCACCCACGCTAATTTTTGGTGAAGGAATGCTCTCTCCTGTAATGCTCTCTCCTGATTAGCTAGGGCAAAGTCCTGATCTCTCTCTCTCCAGGTAGTCGTTAGGTCTATCGAGCCAACGAGGGCAGTTTGACAGACTTACCTGAGCCCCCGGTACAGCACCGTGTTTGAGGGCTGTGCTGTGCATAGTGAAGTACAAAAGCCAAGTAAAGCACTCGCGGCGGCCTTTGGACGTATTTTGAATACCCCCAATATCTCGAGAGCGCTGGAGTACCTGAGTAAGTAAGCACAGTAGGGCAAAGACCACGGATCAATGACATGATGGTTGGTTGGCTGGCAAGCAGGCTGCTGCTTATTCGTTGAATTGAAGTCGGGGTTGGTACAGTACAGCACAGGCACTCGTCCTAGGCAAGAAGTACTGGCACTGCCATGTACTCGAACATTGAGGGTATGATTTTGTTTGCTTGCGCGCACAGATATGCACGGATGATTGGCCATATATTTCTCTAATCCCTGTATGCGGGTACCGGTACTTCTTGCCTGAGTCGAGCACTCTACCGGTCGGTACAATTACCGTAACGCAGAAGCATATGATACCACAGCCCTCGTACTCTTGTGTGTTATCGATACCCAATTTTATCCACATACAGCATCCCTCCCTTGTAGATAGATAGATAGATGGCATATAGTAGATAAACGATTTCTCTGCCTCCCTCCTTCCTCGGTGAACGATACGATAGGATATGATGATCGTGCAGTACAGTACTATGCGTATGAGTGTAAAATGTGTGGTAATATTTGAACTGGAAAAGCTAAAAAAAACATCAGATTCAATGATTAGCCGGGGCAAATTCCTAATGGTGCCCAGGAAGAAAGGAAGGGGGAGAGAGATTGGTGCTTGCATGCTGTACTGTACTCGAGTACGGTTACCGTGCTGGCGAGCAGGGTAGGATGTTACTCGTTACAGGCCATAAGTGACCGAAAATACGAGTGGGGAGTTTGTGGCGCGCACGGATTTTTTACCATATATTTTCCGAACCCCTGTTTTCGGTCACTTCTTGCCTGTGACAAGTACAATCGAAGCGAGTTTCGAGCTCGGGAGATTCCCATTTTCGCTTACCTTTACTCGGGTAAATCCCTATTTGTTACCACTTTATTGTATGTTGTGGCGAGAGCCGCTGCATATAATCCAATCATTAGGGACCCCCGTCTTCTGATTATTTTTTGGTTCGTTTGTAAACCAGCTTATTGTTAGCTACAATGTACGAGTATATGTGGTAACTCGTTTTTGTCCACATGTGGATAGTTAAAAAATAAAATAAAAAAGTGCGTAGAATAATCGGAAGATTAATTGTTTACTGCCCGGGCCGGCCCATTTGAAAAAAAAAAAAGTTGGGTGGGAAAAACGATCGAGGCTTCAGACCGGTTTCTCCGGTGCTCCGGCTATTCCCGTCGCTACGGCACAATTCATGGGGGGAGCCGACTCGATCCTTATTACAACCCACTTTACGACGGCCCTCCACTCCATTCCCCACGGCCCGGCATCATACTCCGTATGAGTATGACATAGTACGATACTTGGAATCGAAATAACCCCTTCCTGGCCATGCCTCTACCCTATCATACCATATTGTTTCGTAACTTCACTGTAGTTGTATTTTTTTGCAATCGAAACAATGTCATAGTGATTGCAATGTGACATGATTTCTCCAAGGCCCATTTAAAGCTTTCAACTGTAGGATTGGAGGGGAGTCTCTTTCCCTCTTCCCTTCTCCTTGCTGTATCGTTTGCATTCTTGTCGCCTTCCCTTCCCTTCGCAGCTGAAGGTACAGTGCGTGGATCATCCTAAAATATAATATCAGAAACAAAGGTGGGTCATCGGATGCCCATTCCACACGCCAGATCAGAATAGCTTTTGTAACTTTGTAGTGTAAAAGAAAGAAGAAAAAATCTCACGAATAGAAAACCTCCGGAGATGCAGGAGCCTCAGTAGATTCGGAATACACGTCTATTGTGGTACGTATAATAATCCCTTTTCTATTTCTTTTTTAAAGTGTGATAATACCGGCAACCTTGCAAGGGAGAATATCTCACATCGGAAACATAGTATCTGTCATGGCTGCTGCTTTATTTTTCTTCTCCATCTTCAACGCTGAAATATCATATTGTGGCTAACCCCGGATCATTGCTAGCCCTATCACTCGTTGTAAGGCGAATCTCAAAATATGGTGTTCTATTCGAGTTCCATGCAGGAGGCCAGATTGGGCCGGGAGATGCATTGACACAAACGGAAGTGCGAAGCGTTTTCAACTTCCTGAACGAATTACGAACGCTGCACTTTGAGAATCGTCAACTTTTTTTTTTCTTTTTGCGCTCCAAACTGCAGTTGTCGTGCAGACACACACCCACAGCACCCACACACACAGCCGGTAGCTTGTACTGTACCTGAGCTGACTTCCCCGACAGACGCCAGAATCGTGGGAAACTGCATGAAGAAATAAAAAATAAAAAAAATGAGAATGAAATTATCATAATGATAATAAAGGTTCAGGACACGCAATGTGAAGCTGAGTTAATTTCACAATAGATTCTGCAGACGACCGTAAGTAGACGTATTGTGTGCGAAGTATGCTGTGATACCGTAGAATATGCGGAGTCCGTAACTGTATGGCGTAATTAGTTGCTTCGTCGTTGCTCCGCCAGTTAGGGGGTATGATAGCCCCGTTAGCGAGAAAGGCGCATAATTCGCCCCTCCTTGTTGCTCTTGCTGCCTCGGCGGGTTGAGTTATCATTAGATCATGGTTGATATTGCCACTATTTTCTTTTCCTTTCGAGCTACGCCTCCACATCTACTGCCCCCTCCGAATAATCTGTCGGAGTAGGCGAAGATAAGAATAAAATAAAAAACGTGAGATGATGATGTCGCACTATTGCATACCCAGGGACCCGGTGGCTGGTCTGGACCCTGTGCGTGGGATCGCCCGTCATTCTCCAAGAACCGAGCCCTTGGTGCTCTATCACTGACATCGGCACTTTTTTCTCCTGCCTTTGAACTTGTTTCCAAGAGTTTCTGAGCGGAGAACGCCTTTTCATTACAACTTGCCGTGTCCGTGCCTGTTAGGTGTCCTTTATCAGCTCGATTATCCATTTGTCTGGAGAGGATTGCCTGTTATACCTGCACATTACTTTCGGAGATGTCGAGTGCGCAAATCAATATTGTCTGATTGTTGCCATTGCAGCTTTGTTGTGGGCGCGGGTGTTAGTGTGAGGATGGTTTTCTCTTACCTTTTCTGGCCTAATTTTCCTCAAATTTTCCCTTTTTTCCCACATCTTGCTGGTTGGTTATGAGACCCTCTAGCAAGCTCCAACAACAACCGGCAGCAACCACAGCAGATCAAACTTCAACAGATCCCCAACAATTCACTTCAATTTCCTTTAATGGCGCGGGTGAGGAAGAAGGCGAAAAATCCCGGGTCGATCTTGTTGTCTAGGCAGCGCGGCTTGCGAGGTGATGGGCCAGTCGTGGCTTCAAGGGCCCTATCCAACACGTCATCTTTATCGTCAAAAGTCGGAAGGACTCTCATTCGGAATCACCATACTTTGCAAAAGAGGCTCTCGCAAGCTCTATCCAGAAATGATACCGAAACCGCAAACTCCATCCGAGCGGAGATCGAGGCAAACGGTGGGATTGAAAGGTATCAGCAGGCAAGCGTGCGTCTATCATCATCATTTTCCCTAGAATTCTTGCTTAACCCTTTTTTATTTATGAGTGTGATGTGATGTGATGGCCGTGGGGTGTGCACTTGTTAGGTGCCGATGGGGGATACGGCGTTGAGAGTTTGATGAGTACCGGTAGAAGGGGGGAGCGTGGAGAAAAAAAAAAGAAAAAAAAGAAAAGAAAGAAGAGACGAGCACTTGAACTGAATTATGTGTTTCATCTACAACAGGTGTGCGGTCAAGATAACCAACGAGGAGGGGATTCCTCAAGGGTATTGATCGATTGGTTTGGGGAAGCCATTCGATCGTCGCCAAATAAAAATGTCCCAAACAAAAAGTTACGACTCCTTGAGGTGGGGGCTCTAAGCCCTGACAACGCGTGTTCGAGGTCGAACCTATTCAGCGTGACGCGAATCGACCTCAATTCACGGGATCCAAGCATTGAGGCACAGGACTTTATGGATCGACCTATCCCCACCGCCGACGGGGAGAGGTTCGACATCATCTCACTATCTCTCGTGCTAAACTACGTGTCTCTGCCAGCAGCGCGTGGGGAAATGCTTGAGCGGACAACAGAATTCCTGCGGCACACACCATTGGAGGGGGAGGAGGAGCAGGGGAGCCGCGTGACGGAATTATTTCCATCACTGTTCCTTGTTCTACCTGCCCCGTGCGTCACGAACTCCCGTTATCTTGATGAGAGGCGATTGGAGGAGATGATGGGAAATCTAGGGTACCGGTTGGTTAGGAGGAAACTCTCAGCCAAACTGATATACCAACTCTGGCATCACGTTTGCAAGGCTCAGTCGTTAGGACGGCAGAAGGAGTTTAGCAAAAAGGAGGAAGTGAACCCGGGCAGAACGAGAAACAACTTTGCCATTATGTTCCGTTAACTCTCTGCGGGGTTCCAATTGGTCTGTCCATTTGAAAAGTTTTGTGTCAAGTGTTCTAATTCCCATTTAACTATCACAACCATGTGAAATTCTCGCCGCATCAGGTATCACGCACATCACCCCATCGGACGGCAGTCTATTGGACTTCTATCGTTCCTCCCCACGCAGGTGCTAGCTGCCGGAACAGACACTGGCAGTCCTGGAAAACCATTATTCCAAATTTCAACCTCGATACTTGAGGCAAATGGGTCATTGTGCCATAGTGCTAATTGTCGAACACGGTACCGTAATTCACCGTGAGGTTCCCCTCATCTGGTTTGAGCTGCCGGCAATTGTATCATATGGCCAACCTTGGGGCGGCCCAATTCTAATTGCGTCGGTGCCATCACCGTCACTATCACACTAAGTTAGCACACTTGCTTGCTCCTCCTGCTTTCATACAGATCCGCAGTGACATAAAGCCGGCTAGCTAGCGAGACTGATCAGCAGTTGCAACTTAGTGATGTACCCTGACACCAACACAAGGGCCAACCGGTATCATACCCCCAAAAATTACTTGTGAAGCTACCCAGGTTGGGATGCCCGCACGTAACATCAAACAAACCAGCGCCCATAGGGCACCCATAGCTTCCTATTGCAAAGCAAACATCAATTGAACAGCCCCAAGGATACCCACCACCCAGCCCCCATTCTATCTACCGGTACCGGCAAGCACCTAGCAAGGCTCACCTCACGTCGGGATCCCCCCCTCCCTAAGCATCATAAGTAACCGAATAACTAACCGGCTAAGAACCTTACACCACCACCACCGTGATCGTGAGCGCTCCCCGCGCCATAATAAATAAATAACCCCATACCAGCACCGTAAGCAAAGGAAGTTAAGTGAGGGTGGAGGTGAAAATGAAAGTGAACAGAAAAAAACCCCTGCATCCAGCCCCAGCAAGAAAAAAGAAAAGAAAGGAGGTCCCCTCTCATCGATCAATCAGCCAATCGAATCGAATCACAGCCTTCAGGTCCAGGCATGGTAAGGCATTGTGTATTTAAGCCCAAAGCTTTCCGAGTCTATTTATTATTATTTTTCAGAGTTTCATTACGCAGCAGCATTCACCGGGGGCCGCACGCTAACTGAGGGTTTTCGCCCTGAGGAATCGGACATATTGTGGATTCCAGAGTTCAATGGCTTGCCAAGTGCGAATTAAATAGGACCCTGAAGGGGGGGAAAAAAGAAAAAGAGGATCCGCGAACTTCAGGAAATTTACATACAATAAGGCTAAATCTTGGGAAAAAAATAAATAATTCTCGGTACTTGTAGAGCATGAGTATTAGTAGATAGATAGGGGGGAGGAGGAGGTAGCCTGATCTAAACCGTAGCTAAGCTGAGCCTAGCTAGCTATGCTATCATGACTATATCAGTACGTGCGTACTTGTACGAGTACTGTACCATACCAGCAAGGAGGTATGGATTTTTATTAATGCTATAACCTAGATGTTGCACGTACGAATTGTGAATCAATAAAACAATTGAAGGGTTTGACAGAAGAGAAGAGTATCCTACGGTGATGTATGATACCCTACTAGTAGCCTGCTTACATAAATAGCACATCGATGTCACGTTTCTTTTTCCATATTAGGTAGGACGCACGTAACGACGCGCATGCATGAATCGGTACTGCAAGAGTGCTCGAACCGAGGGAGGGCAAGAGAGGGAGGAAATGGGCATGTCTTCTCCATGTTGTACCGAGCTGTGCAGCACAGTGAGAAAAAAACAAAGAAATTTTTTAGATTTTATTATGACATATACCGGTACAGTACTCGAGTACTCGTGCATTGTCGATAAATTGAACTGCATTCCTTGCTTTCAATCCTTTTTAAAAAAAGTGGAAAAAAAATCAAAAGTCAAGAAGATCAAAAGAGGTGGGGGATGCGCTCTTCGGCAGTTTTTTATTTTTATTTTATTTTTCCTTTCAAAACAACGCCATCGGTCGGCAATTGATCGTATGTCTGGATCAGCCACGAGTGTGGGGTGTGATGATAACGTTAAGGTACTAGTGCAGCTCCTGTAGACACTTCCGGTTACCTTAATTGTGCTGCACGGTACGAATATCACATTCTGGAAGCAGCGCCTAAAGCAATCTAGTCTAACCTATTCAATCTCCCACCTAACTTAAAGAGCCGCTAAAGAGAGGGAGAGAGAGACCTACCTACCGGTAGTCTACTAGTACTATTCTACTGTGCAGCTGCCGCCGTGGCTGCCGATTTTATCGTTCTTAGAACCCCTGAACTATGATATGATAGATTTGCAAACTAGTGAATGCCCTCTTGTACTCATGCTTGAGCACTGCACCCCCTGGTATGCTTCTATACGAGTAGCTGGCTACCATCGAATCATCCCTTGAGAGAAAGGGAGAAATGGGAGGCGGAAATAAAAAGTATTGCATAACAATACCCGATCAGTATATCATGGGAGGTCGGAACGAGCCGAGGTTATCCTCCCCTGTACTGTGCTGCAGGAGAAGAAGAAGAGGAAGGAGTCCATGCAGGTCCAGATCAGTTTGCTACCATAGCCACTCGCGTGTTTGACGGGGGAGGAGTAGGAGTACGGGTAGGTGCTACCCTCGTACCTGTATCTGGCATAAGATATCTGAAAATGAGACAAGGTTTTTTTTTTCGCTGGTTGGGTTAATGTGTAACAGTGGCTGTATTTTTAGATGCTTATTGCTAGATATAAGTAATAGTATTAGGCTTGACTTAGATAGCCCTGAAGGGGGATGTTAGGGTAGACGAGGCAGATAAGGCCACAGAAGGCCCAAAGAGAATATACTTACAGTAAAAAAGAAAAAAAAGTAACAGTACAGAAGCGTCCGCAAAGCTCCCGTACTCTTCCAAGTACCACCTGCGCTTGGAAAAGCTTCGCTAATCATTCCTTTCTTATTGTTCGGTAAAATGAATTGTGATCAAAGTTTAAAATCTGCCCAGGACCAGATCCCAGAACGATTATTGAGAAAGGCTCTCCTTGTTCTATTGCTATGGATAAGTATCGTTTTTGGGGTACAAAGGAGAGCACACATATGAGAACTTTATGAAAGTGGCTGTACTTGCACATTGTTGCACGGCTGCTGAAGTCCTACAGTATTGTGCTGGCATATCTGCTATTCCTGGAATACCTAGCCTACAGAAAAACACATCTGGCACTCTCCTCTTCCTCCCCCCTTTTCTAATCAACATGATATAAAAATAAAACTCAGGCGCGATAGTATATCAGAGCAGCTATTGGTTCCAGCCTTTCCATACAAATGTGGTATCATACAGTGGCAGCCTTGCCATTGTCGCTGCTGCCGTCCCCGAGTTCTGACCTGACCAAGGCGAAAGACGGGAGGGATCCTCACATTAGGCGTCGGAGAGCTGTCCGGACTGACGGACAGACGGACGGTTCGGCTCAGTCGGTGCCCGGCAATTATTTTGCTCGTAACTTATTGCTTCGAAGCGACTTAATGAACCCGAACACAGGGGGACCGAAATTTGAATGGCAAATTATCTATACACATCGGGGTCTCCGCACAATATTTAGATCTCATGTGTTCGGGTTCATTATGCTGGGTACATGTAATAATATATGATTGCAGCATTCCGTTCAGCCGGGCCATCAGGATGTTGGCCTGCCTTTTGTCCTGCCTTTTCCCATCTTGCCTTCTATATCATGCATGCATGGCGGATTCCCAGAGGAACACCGGGCATGGAAGTCACTTGAACCTAACAGTACTACATGGGGCTGGTAAGCTACTCGAGTATGTTATGGCCACTGTTTGCTTAGTGGTAGGCTACGGGGGGGTTAGGTGCTGTGGTTGAGGTCTGATAATGTCATATCACGGGGTGTGCCCGTGCACCAAATGCTTACCATAAGAAGCCCAACACAGGGTCCAAGTGCCATGACCGGTATCGTACTTGTGGCACCGCACCACTCTACCAGAATAAAAACCCGTCATCCCACTCCTCGGCCCGGACTATGGCGTAACATAACAAGATGTGTGGGGATGTGTATATGTGTGTGTCTGTGTACGCTCCAGTACCGTAGTGTATGTGGAGGTGTGCCGAGACGGTACTTAGGCTCACTTACAACCGAGATGTTATCACCCAAATCCCTGTTTCTGGATCATCCACAGTCCGCGATGCTCCCACACACACCCACCACCACCGCACACACCTGCTATGCTGCGCCCTCTTGCCGTCTCAAACGGTACGGTGCAGAACCTCTTCGGCAATCACCCCCCGGCATATCTCGGATAGATACGACGCTTTATTGGTCCTATACCGGTTTATTGGTCCTATACCGGTATATCAAAAAGTAATCTCGAACCGTTCCGGAAGTTCCCCACTCCAGTTCCTCTTTTACCTGTTCGTTTTCTCCCCGTAAGGGTTGGGAACGACTCACCACATCTCACTCGAGACATTTTCGGCGGTTGAGGCGGTTAAGTTTAAATGCTGACGAAGGTGGGGAGGACTTTTTTCTCCTTTCATTTTTCGGCACTCCTCCGTATGTGCACATACCTCCGTTTATTCCCCTAGATGGGCCGATTTTCGGGCTGGTTACAAGACAATCCCTTTTTCCGTCGTTGGGATTTTGCCTTGCATACCTGCTATGCAATGTGCAGTTACGGTTTTTTTTCTTTCTTTTTTTCCCCGGAATCTATTATGTGGATTTAGACCCTTTTGCCGAACCTATTTTTTGCTTTTATTTTCTCCGTCCCGTTCATGTCAGCAACGGCTGTGATTATTTTTGCTAACCTTTTTTGGGGTTGGAGTGTATTCGAGACTGGGCCTTGTCAGGTGGGTAGTGTGCGCAGAAGAAAACTACCACACTCGGGAGAGGCAGGGGTTTGTCCTTGTGCGCCGCGGCTATCTCGGGCTCTTTAGCTGTCTGCTATCAAAAGATGCCTAAGATGATCTTTCCCCAATGAAGGACTCGCTGTTCCTTAGCGGGCTCGCCGGTTTAGCATATGTCCAGCCTGAGGGGTATGTTACTGTTCATGGGTGATCACTCATGGGGTCCTGGCTCCGGGCGTTGGAATTGCTTGGCCACCTTCTACCTTACTCGGCGTTAGACTTTGAAGATGAAGTATGGTACCTGGATTGTTTTCCTAGGGTAAATGCCTTAAGAGTAGAGGTCTCGTGGCTGTTATTATGTTGAGCGATAGACGCTTGGGTGATTGGTGAGTTGGGTGAGGGAAATAGTGTGCTAGCGGTAAGGTGAAATAGGCAGGGAATACGTACAGTACAGAGAATTAGGTCTCATCGGAGCATGCGAAGTTAATGGGCTATAATGGTGAGGTGGGGCTGGTGCGGGAATGGCGGATAGAGTTGATTGGAATAGCCCCCCATAGCTTTAGGAGCTGAAGTAATCGTCGATCGCCATATGCCTGGAGCGCGCACGGTTGACCATATCTCAGTAGCAATTGGAGCTTCGGGCCGAGAAAGCTTGCGTAGAAATCCCTAATAGTGACTGTCGAGTGACAATGCGTGATGAAACAGCGGGGAAGCGGTTACCGGCTTATGTCTCGGAGGGAGGAAGGTTCGAAAGAGGTATTCTGATACGAGTTGATATGTCTTAAACTAAGCTGAGCCTCCAAGGATGAGCGGAAAAAGAGGAAGGGGAACAGGGCGTGCCGTGAGGGCATTTGTGGCTTGAATTTCCTCCGGTGTTTCGTGTAAGCACAAGATCAATGAAGTAAGAGGAATTGTAACGTATCAGATTCTGACTATGCGAGGTCGTGCCGAAGCACCCTCCGTGTACCGAGTGATAGCTATCCGATAGATAACAGATATCCAAATTTAGACTTGTATAAGTAAGTAAGAAAAAGGCTGGGTATAATACATCTTGATTTGGGGGTTTCATCTTGTTACGCCATAGCTAACACTGCATGCGAGTTCTTGTACCTTAACAATGAATACATGAGATAAAAAAAAAAAAAAAAAAAAAAAAAGGGGGTTTCATCTTGTCTCAACTCTTGTGTATGACCCAATTGTTTCCCTCAGTCTCTTCGATTTCTCAACGCCACGGGTATGTGAGTAGACTATTGCGACTTTGAAAAGTCTTGACAATTTGCGCGAGGTTGGGAAAAAATGAAAGTCAAATACCCCTCCTGGCTTAGACAAATGTAATCATTGACTGTCCAGACCGAAAGAGGAAACATTACTATATGGTAAAGATCTATCTGGAAGGCGATTGTAGACCTTGAAAACGAGCGGCTTATAAAGGGAACTAGCAGAAATCTGGAGATCTTGACTTGATCGGGCTAAAGTATGGCCCAATGTATGCCTAAGGCGGGGGGGGGGGTATTTTTTTCGGCCAGCTCAGATTGTCAAGAGTTTTTAGTTGCAATAGTCGATAACCTCCTGGAGTAACCCCAACCAATGACCGATTACCCATGCTCCTGTACTCAGCTTCTGATCCCATAAAGCTCTTAGAGCTAGAAGTTTGTTCAAAAGCGATCTAAGCGATCCTTCGAGCAATCAATAAGGAGTTCTTGAAGGGCAAGAACGTTGAGTTCTGGGAACCTAAGATCATCGTCAAGATCACTAGCTGGTGGGAATACAACCAACTGGCAATCTTTCGAGCACTTTGCAAGATCTCATTGCCCTTTAACACGTTGATGCCTCGGACAGCCGTGCCATGAGCACTGGAATGGTTTACGGGGATCCGAGTCTCGTCTCTTGTAATGGGGCTGGATGATGAGGCGAGGTACTATGAGGCATTACTATGAGATGGAGTAGTAGGAGGTGTAGGAGGACTAGGATCTGATGGAATGAGGAGTAGCTAGAAATGAGGAGCCCACTGTTGATGACAAAGTGACGGCTACGAGCACATATTGGACTCTAATTTTGACCCAAATCTTCCTTGTAATGGGACTATATACTCACTGGACATATCTATAGGACTATATTTGAGTTCTATGACTAACAATGAGATTTTTAATGTCAGTGATGACTCTTATCACTAGCCCCAGTGACAGTAGGATCTTGGTGGGAGGGCTTTAAATTCTCAAATAATTCCTTCTGGTTTTTATTTCTTTTCTAATTGAAATCCTAATTAGTACTGGTGAATTTCATGGTGGCTCTCGTTCTTCATTGACTTTGGTCTGGTGTTTCCTGAGCAGAGGCGTCCTGAGAGGAATGCGAACGCGATATTCAGAGCTCTTCCATATAATTTACATAGATAACCGTTCTGTCTTTACTTCTGATTGTTCTCCATCTTTTTATCGGAATTATTATCAAGGAGTTATTTTTACCCGCTACCATCCGCTCTCCTTTATCCCATGTCACTATATGGGAGTCTCAAGCCATCCATCACCCAGGACCTTTGAGAATGGGGGCGCAGTGCGCAAGTGGCAATTCCCGCCGTAATGGCCTCAGGCTGAGGTACACATAATTTTCCTTCCCGCCTTCCTCGTCGTGTGGGTGTTGCGTTTTCTTGGGATATATATGTCATCTCTAATGTTTTGCTTAGCCGTTTCCTTAACCCCCAGTAACTGCCACCGTATATTGTCAAGCCTTCCAGATGGGTTAGCCTGGGTGAGGATTGGGCCGACCCGATCTAACCTAACGAATCATGCCCCTAGTTAACCCAAAGAATCATCAGGCCTGTTCAAGATAGGAACGCAAGGGAAGTCTAGAAAGTGCATCGGATGAAGGCCAAGTGGCAATGTAAATAATGTCTATGGTTCTATACTACTTACCTACAGCCAGCACTCGATATCGCAGAGAATGATCTGCAGATACTGTAGCTTGTCGAGTGAGAGATTGTGATACTATAGGGAGGATTCAAGTGGCCGGAGGAACTCGCGCTTTGAGCGTTCTCCACCAGTTTTTACCCAGCTATATGTAGCTTAGCGCAGGTGGGCTCTCTGTCGAGCGCCGGCCGGTATCGGAGCCTGTATGCCAAAAACCCTCTCCCCGGTTGGCTAGCTCTACTGGGGGATGGGACTTGTTGGGCTCCTGTCAGTCGGGCTCATAGGGCCTGGGCCTCGAGGTGCTGCACCGAGTTTACAGGGTGGATGGAGCACGAAAGTGAAGGTTCCAAATATCTGAAGAAAAACACATGTCTAGAGCGAGTTGGTTGGATATGGGGGGGTGCCATGATAAACCGAGAGGGGGATCTTGACTATATGGACTTGGAGCCAGGGGGTTTGTTTTAGATCCGTGAATTGAACTGTTGAAGGGTTCACAGCGGGTAATGTCCCAAGGTCATTGTGGGCTTGGGAGCCGGGGTTTGGACGTTTCCTTTTGCCTACTAGAAAATATAACTTCCCATTTCTTAGACTCGGATAATCCCTTTCATTGAAGTAGGGGTAGTTCCTCAGGAACGGACAACGGGGACTGAAAGATTTGTGAGGTTGGTTGGGCGGCCCGGGCTCGCCCCCCCCGAACGCGGCCCAACCCAAGGAAGACCGATTCCTTACCCGACCCGCCGAAGCCGACTCAATCCAATAAATAGCCTGGGTTAACCCAAAGGACTCCGGACCCACTAGAAGGCTTAATTAAGGTCTTGTCGTGGTGTTGCAAGTGAGTTTAGAGGATACTTCCCAAATATGATCTGAACCGTGAGGGGCATTAGAAAGCCGCTAGCGTTTTATGAAGTTATTGGGAATGTTAGCAAAAGCAGGTCCATCGCTTTCCTTGCCTGGCGGTGCCCGTACACACAGGGCCTAAGGCATATCGCAGGGACTGCATCCGGCCACCAGTCCACTTCGTCTTGCTTTACTAGACCTAATCGCATAAGCTGGGTTAAATCGTCGTTAATATTTACAGGCTTAGTTCCTTCTTCACTTCGCCTTTCTGCCTTCCGTGGATTTCGGAACTATCCAACTACTTGCTTAGTTTGTTTGAGATGGGCGGCTTTGTACAGCATATGATATCTGTCTTGCTTGCATTGGTCTTTTTTATAGAAGCTTTGTGTTGGTTTTTATACATTTTTTGGGGGACGGGGAGATGTTAGGTTAGGCTAGCTACTGCTACTGTTGCTATTTTGTCTAAGGCCCTGCTCGGCTTGTACTAATTTAAATAAATCACAATAAAAGCTGAAAATAGGATATATCCTGAAATGAAAAAATTGGATATTTTTGAAAAAATTGCTGCTCAGTAACAACCACATTTTTCCAGATTCTTATACTACCCTAGTTCCAAACACTCATTTTATAAAGGGTTTTGACCTGATTGACATGAAACTTTTCTAGTAGCTATTTTATTTGTTCTTTCTGCAGTATATATTATCTTTATAGAAACTCTTTTATCTATTACCCTATATCTTATTTACATCTGATTAAATTCTCAATTTAAATAAATCAGGATACAATTTCAAAAAATCACAATTTTTATAGCAAGCCGAGCACGACCCAATTTTAAATATATCCAGATCACGGAAAAAATCGCATTAAAGTGGAAAAATTGCGATTTTTGTGGCAAGCCGAGCAGGGCCTAAATTGGTCTGCCGTGTTCTCTTCTTTTTCCTTGCATGGATGTTTGGGCCTAAGTTATAATACCTGCATACTAGATATGCTTGTGGAGTAGGTGGCGAGTGATGGTCTGTGATTGTTATGCTCCCTCTTGTCTGGGATGTTTGATGTTTGCTAGCGTATATGGGGGAAAGCCGAGGGGAGAATAATGAGGCTGGGGTAGCATGTTTAGATACGCGGGGCACTGACGGTCGGTATGCCCAGCGGTAAAGAAATGCATTAAAGAACTTTTTATAAAAGGGTATGGTAGCTACGATAGCTACAAGTATGACTAGAGGGCCGAGACGAAAAGAGTAGTATGCTCAAGCAAGAAGCCTCTTACAAAAAAATATTCGCCGGGGGCTCGGGGGTAGAAATAATTACACAGACTTACTGTAAGTAAGGGCGAGTGTTATTACACACCTGGAGGTGGCAAAAAGTTACTGAAATTATGACGTCCGATAAATATGGCTGTATGTGATACTGTTAAAGATACCTAGAGGGGTTGTTCTGAACAGCGAAACTTTTCCTATTACGATTTCTCTGTCTAACAGTCTTTGGTCATGGTTTTAAAGTGAATACTTATAAAATTTAATTAAATAATAATAATTATTATTATAGTATTACTTGCTGCTCCGCGGTATGCCCTAAGGTCACTAAAGAACTATTGCCCTCTCTACCACCTCTTGTTTCAAACGAAATGATTCCTAGTCTGAGTGATATCACCAAAAACGTGACATAGGTTAATAAAATATCCGATCTACAAGAAAAACCGCCAGGCGTTGGGTTTACGTCCTGTTGGGAGAGAAACAGGGAGAAAGCGGTCAACAAAGGGAACATCGTGCCAAGGAACTCAGTGCTCCCGGAGGGCTTGTGCCCATTGGTTTATATAAACTATGCTCGGAAAGGAGCGGAGAGGACGGAGCGAAGTACATAGATAAGAGCAAAACTCGAGCATGATCTGGTCGTGTCCGTTGCTACTGACAATAGAGCTGGGCTAACGATGAACTAGGGTATTTGGTGGACAAAAAAGTGAATTGCCAAGGTTTAGGTTATAAAAATTCTTAGTAGTGGATCCCTCTTTGCCACTCGCCTGGTTCTTATAGGACAGGATTTCTTAAGCCGCCCTGCCTTAAGTGACGGGTAGTTCAATAACAACTCATGGTGTCAAGAGAATTGAGCTCTAGAGCTCTATCACACTAATTGCACCGGAGCTGATTGGTCCCCGGAATCCTAACCGCTGCGTCGGCTGGGTATACGGCGGAGGGCCAGCAAAAACCTATATGTTGGGCAGTGTATAACAGGGAGTATTGTAGTTCAATATTCACCAGTTATGGTTATCTCGTTCAGAGGATCGCACCTAGCCAAGTTAGGAGTAGGTAAACCCAACCGCATTCTCGGAGGTTCAAATTAGAGTGAAGTAGTTTTCCCTCTCCATCCCAAACCTTGAAACCAACCTAGGAAGGATCTCCAGAGAAGGTTCGGTTATAGGCTAAGGTTCGTATGATTCACTGACGTCTAAACAACTTTTTGAGTTGCCTTTCGTTATCTGGGGTGGCTACAATCGCTAGAAGTCACTCGGGTGTCCTAGGGTTTGAAAGGCGAGTTTACATAGCATACGATATGATGCAATACGATACGGCACGATAAGGCACCATAACCTTACTAGTATAAAAACACTTTGGATCTCAATGAAAGTGTAAGAGAGAGAGGGGGTCTACACATGGGGTACAAAGGAGGAAAAGAAAACCTAATTTAGGTTTTTAAACAATTATCTCCCCGCATTGTAGATATGAATATCAGGATCCAACTCGGTGCTTCCTCAGTAGTGCCCTCCTGCAGACAATCCTCATATACTACGAAAGCCTCATCTTTAAGTCTCTTATCCAACTATACTCTAACCTATCTGAAATCCACTAGGGATCGGGAAACTCAATTTGTCAGCACTTTCTGAAACATATCTCCACTAGCAAAAGACACCATTACCCAGCATTAAATCTCGTAGTGTGTGATACCGCTTTGCGTTATTACACCTTGCAGTTGCGATTTATAGTGCAATGCCAGCCGTCTATCATAAGGTATCGTACGGTACTATTCAGGAACTAGGCACCTTTACTCTAGGAAGTTTCTTGTCTATTGCACTGGGAGAGCACCAGTTAACTATTTCTGAAGCTAAACTCCCTGTATGGGGGCTGGGGTGCGCCTTTCGGTATGATATTTCTCCCGATTTTCTACTGCTGTAACTTTACTCGTCACTTGTTGAGATCCTAGGTTTATAGGATGCTTAGACGGCTTAAAACCTCTGACCTCTAGTTAGGATGGTGGGATGCGTAGCGCATAAATCTAGAGCCCCAAAGACAAAGCATCTAGTTTCTAGAATGATGTATACATTAAGTTATATTGCGTTGGCTTCGGCATGTCTACCTATCGCCCGGGACTTTTCTCATCCTTAAAACCGGGGCACCAGAAGGTATAACCTAGCAAGCAAGTTAAGTATCAGCGCAAAGACAGATATTGCCCCAACTCTACTATCTCAGTGTTAAAATATTAGTTAGGCAGCTGAAGATTAGGGAAGCCAGGATCAGTTCGCTCTAGAGGGTAACGGTAGCATTAAAATTAATTTATGCCCCCGTGGTCCTTACTTCTTCCACAACGTACTGTGTAGTACACAGTACCATAACAAAGGCTGAAAAGACCCCAAAATTATATTTGATAACTACCATACTATGAAATACGCATTGCAAGCTGACTGGGCCTTTTTGAGAGTCGGGGTCTAAGGAACTGCTCACACCTAGCCTTGACTCTATAACTCCAGCCACCAGACCCGTCCGAAACCCTCTCTCACAGAACCTCTCTACTACGCCTCAGCGGGAAGACGGGAAATTCCTTCATACACGCACAAAATACCCTTGATATCAGCGGCTAACGAATAAGATTTGGGGTCCGAGAGAGTTGTGCTAACCACACGAACTTTACTAAGGTGTGATGGCTAATCGAATATTAAGTTTCTGATATGCTTGTGCTGTGAAATTTTGAAATCTATTGCTTCCGGTATGCTCTTATCCGTCAGCATATAATACATTCATTGCCCATATCCAAACCCCCCAGTAGACATGGAAGAGGTCTCAATAAACGCCATTACCGCTCCATACTCCTGAACCTAATATAGCGCGACAAAAATCCCCCCCCATCTTACCTTCCACTTTTCACGAACCTACAGTATATCCATAGGTATCATACCCGCCAAATCGGAATCTAGAATCGGCCAGGTCTCAAGGTAAAATCTTCAACTCCCCAGGTACCGGTAGTAGAAAGCTGGTTTGCCATGGCTTTTTGTTTCTTTTCTTGTTTTTCCAGTGCTCGCCACATCTGCTACCCGGCAAGGGCTTAGACTCCTAGCTTTCCTTGTAAGTATTAATAGCGGCTGGCCCATCATGCTATGGGAGCCGGTCGACATTGTCTTATTCTTTTGAGTAGATAAGGCAGGGGGTTAGCTGCTGCGTTTTTTCCTGCGTTCCCCTCCCTTGTTTTTTTGGTTCTTCCCAGGGTTTTACCGCATTGATGGATTTTGAGCCCGACCGAATGTCCTGTGTGGTGGATGTGCAACACGGAAAAACGAGAAGGCATGGGGCGAAAGTGGGCAATTCCGTGAATACTATCCTGGGCGAGGGGGAGATCAGGATTTGTTACTCTCGAACGAATCGTGGCCGAGACACCTATGATGGTCTTTGGGAGAATCAATCGCACGCTATTTACGTTTGCCTTCTGTATCGTATACCATTCCTCCCGTTGGGGGGTTTTTTTTTTACAGAGCGTCATAATTCCATTCACAAATCAGGTTGTCGTAAACACGCAGCTCATTCACCAATCCTCACTCGACTTCCACAACGCCTAGCTGGGGGTTAACCCACGGGGTTGAATTGCAAAAGATAGCTCCAGGCTCTCACAATCCCTCAGGTGGGGTGGCTTAGGGGGTGTGGTAGCCGTGTAATATCAGGAGGTTTTATGGGAATGTAGTCTCCCTACTGGGGTCCCTGCCTGTGGCATGGTCTTATTTCTCTCGCTTTTATTTTATCTTGTATTGCATGACTGAGCGTGAGAGGTTTTAATCAAGGGTGGCATTGGACGAGTATTGGATGGGTAAATCTCTGACCGTAACCCCCCAGGGAGATCTAGTGTAGACAGAGTTGCTATCGCCCGAACCCTGTGCCGAGCATGGCAGCAAGTGTTACGATACAATAGTAACACTTGACCCTGCCAGCGTTGCATTAAATTTGTTCACAACTCAAGAGATGCTGTATCATCAATCCCCCGAGGCTTATTAGTCTAATGTCGCAACGTTTCTTCGAAATAGTCTAATTGTAGTGTGGCCAGAAGTAGAGATATAATAAACAGGGCAAACTTTCATAACACCTAAATGAACAATTCGCCCAAACCAGCCCGTAATTTATAAGACCTCATTAACCCACAAAGCAGCCTTTCCTTGACCAGTTCCGATGCACACTAGATTGCATTAGTGCCCCCCCCGTAATTGCCGCAAAGATGAGATCGGGCGAACTTACTGCTAGTAAC
The DNA here is from genome assembly GCA_003070745.1 of Tuber borchii. Taxonomy (NCBI): domain Eukaryota; kingdom Fungi; phylum Ascomycota; class Pezizomycetes; order Pezizales; family Tuberaceae; genus Tuber; species Tuber borchii. Next base: position 75,598 of record NESQ01000098.1, on the reverse strand, counting down.
AAGAACCTTCTTTTTCTGTCTCCTCATCTCTGCCAGACCGGTAACGGCCTGTCTGGCACCTGTGGTGCCCAGTGGGTGACCGAGGGCAATACTACAAAAAGTTAGCGAGCTGTTGATCACTTCGGAGGGCGTAGTAGACGTACGCTCCGCCCCGAGGGTTAACCTTCTCCTCCTCTATGCCCAGCTCCCGCAGACAATACACCGCCATGCTAGCAAACGCCTCATTGATCTCAAAGATATCAATATCATCCTTGGTTAATCCGAACTTCCCAAGGAGCTTGGGAATAGCAAGACTCGGTCCAATGCCCATGATCCGAGGTGCGAGTCCAACAACAGTGCTTCCACAGAATTTAGCAAGAATTGTCTGTCCCAACTTCTCTGCTGTGCTACGCTTCATGAGGAGCACCGCTGCACCACCATCAGTCACCTGCGAGGAGTTTCCACCAGTGGATTTATCACCCCACTTAGGGAATGCGGGGCGGATCTTCGAGAGGGATTCAAACGTTGTTCCGTAGCGGATACCGTCATCGGCGGTGACAGTAACCTGCTTAATCTCGCCGGTCTTGGGGTCCTTGACTTTGGTAGTGATCGGGACGATCTCCTCGTCGAACCATCCGGACTTCTGCGCGTGCTCTGCCTTTTGGTAACTCTTTGCCGCGAATCGGTCCTGCGCTTCCCGGGGCACGTTGAAGTCTTTACCGACATTCTCGCTTGTCTGGCCCATAGGTTGCAGGCAGTCCTCCGCCTCTTGGCTTGCTGATAGAACCTCCGGCGCGAGTGAAAGCCCCTCCTTGGGCGACTGAGACATGCTTTCTACGCCTACTGCCAAACCAATCTCTATTGAGCCGCTGCTGATTTGGTTCGCGATTCCCTGGATAGCCATCAGACCGCTAGAGCAGAAACGGTTTACCGAGGATAGGGCAGTGGTATTCGGGAATCCAGCCGCGAGCGCCGCCGCGCGGGCCTTGTATGGGATGTATGGCTCGTTGACATTCCCGACGGAAATATCTTCTACTAACTTAGGGTCGATCTTTGATTTCTCGAGGGCGTGCTGGAAGAGTTGCATTAGGAGGTAATCTACTGGGGTATCCTTCAACCCGCCCTTGAACGCCTTTGTTAAGGGCGTCCTCGCAGCGAAGGTTACCACGATATCATCTGGGTTTTTTGAAGTACTGTTATGATCATCGTTAGCTTAAGCTTCTTTTCTCGAGTCCTCGTTCACTTGCTGGCAGAGTGAAATCTGAAGGAGGAAGCTCACACAGCAGCCAGGCCAGAGGGCATCTTGAAGTGGTTGAGGATGGAATTGAGTCTTTCGGACGCCATAATTGTAGGTAGAGCGAGTTTGTGATTTATTGAATAGGAATGAATTGCGGTTTATGGAGATCAGAGACGCGGGTTTTAAGAGTCCCGGATGGAAGCTGCTGCTTCGGGTCAGATCGAGTTTGTTTTTAACTTGGTGGTGGCAACAGCCGAGGTTGCAGGTGATAGTCCCAGGTCCCATGTCATCTCAGGAACCGAACTTCGTGGAGTGGAGAATGTCAAGTCCTCGGTATGATTATTTATTGCCCGCGATATCACCCCAACTTCAGTATTTAACGTTACTGATGCATTTCTTGAGGTCTGCGATGAATTTCTACCTTACGAGCTCTATCAAGGTTAGAAGGTGGAAGGGTTATGGTTGATATCAATAGCTGCGTGTCTCCCTCTCTCTGAATTACTATAATGCCCACCATATAATACTATAACAGAATAATATCAATAGTTCATATTGAACTAAGAGGGAACCTAGAGAGACATGTTGGATTGTGGATATTACACCGCTTGTGATAGAGGTCGGTGATATGGGACCCGAGTGGTAGTGATCGGTGGTATAGAGCACAGCAAAATAGAGTGTTAGTCAGAGTGAGAAATTGTGAATACTATACCGAGAGACCAACCACTTCCTTAGAGAACAGAGGCCTTTAGGAGAGCTACCTTCTAAAGGATAATACGAAATTTGGTACTGGCACATACGGTGTTGCTCTTCTATTTCTTCTATTCAGGATATTAATGGTCAATGAAGAGTATTAGGTAGCAATTGGGGATGGGTTTAGGACTTCCTTACTGGTTCCTGACTTAATCAATACCCTAGAATCCTTACCCAAGCACTGTTGCGATGTACTGGCACTCGAGCGCAGTACCAGCAGCAAAAATTGGTGTACTCCGAGAACAAGTCTGCCCACCTGATTAATATTCTAATCGCTACTCTACAAGTAGAGCCGAGTAGCAAAAAGATTGGAATCATTTACCTGCACTAGTGACCTCTAAAGCCTTTAAGAGAGGGCAATTGTTATCCGAGTCCCGGGACCAATGAGAATGTCTCTTTGAGAGGCAAATTAGTAAAGTGATCGCTGTTTGTTATTTTAGCAGTAACCATGAGTTTATTGGAACTGTGAAGGTGGAGGGGTAGCGAACCATCTAGCTCTTGGTCGATACCAGTACCTGAATGTTTGAGCCAGAGGTCTTTAAGTTGCAGGCAATAACAGTATCAGTCCTTACTCTCCTTCTCCGTTCACCCCCTAATTTTCCTTACATTACTCCCACTAGTAAAATATCCCCCAGCCAAGGGAGAATCCTTTGGGAGCAATGGGTGGGAAAAATCCCCCAATTCAGCGGGAAATAAATGGTAAGAGCAGGGGGTGAGCACCCTAGAAACCCGCGCAAACTCGAGCAACCTTTTCCTGAGTTAATTAATTGCTTTCATGCTTGTACCTGAAGCTGCTATGCAGATAGTGTATCTTTTAATCCTAAACACTTTTCAGGAGGCAGGGTTAACTCATCTAATAATATACATGTTAAAGCACTAAACTTGACGCTGACGCCTCTTTCTTCGTTCCTGCTAGGTGGAATGAAACGGCTATATGTCCCTGTATTCTTCCCAACATACCTCAGCAATCATAATCGCCCAAGTGAGTTTTGTGCTGTGGTATATCTACCTCCATCACCACTTCACAGCTCATCGCTTGCTGATAAACAACGCTTTAGTGCTTGGGGGTATCGTAACTCGGTAGAAGCTGTCGGGGAAAAAACTTACCACTCTACTTCAGCCATAGGTGATACAAGATATTATTTAACCCAAATACCGTAAAAACTGAAATAATTGGGCATCACGCTAGGGCGTTGGGGTTGCTTCTCCTAGTAAGGTCTGGTATTATTTTTTTCTTTTTCTTGGTCTCAAGTGAGGGCTGAAAGAGAGCCTTCTCGCTGTGTATTCCCCACTAATCCAAAGGGGGAAATTCTGGACGTCCTAGCGCCATGCCCAAGTATTTCGGTTTTAACGGTAATGATGCCATTGGAGGAAAGAATATTTGCCGGTAGTGGAAAACTTGTATTTAGTAAGGAAACACCAGGTTACCTCTTGGCTTGTGCCTAGAGGGCAATGGGGCCAGGAATATGAGTTCAGAAAGAAAAATGTATATTTTTGCTACGCACAGTGAAGGGGCAAAAAGGATTTGTGCACTACTGAGATGTAGACTGCCAAAGACTTTGCTAGATGCATGGGGCGGGCTGATAAGTACGTATGCCCTACAGTGAGTGGGTATCAAGGGGAGAGGTATATCTTCGAGAGATGGATTTGTAGAATCAAGATTGATCACTACTTACTGATGGCACTTATAGCTATCCGCACTTGGTGCTCCCGAGGAAGCACTGTTAGTTACAAGGCGGTTAATCGGAAGGGTAGTTATATAGTAAATACCCACCCTCACAGACCAGTTCAACCGTGCTCCTACAGGAGACCCTGTATAGTGTTCAAAGGATCACAGTTGCTATTATAACTCAGAGGAAGGAAAACCCCGTTTTCTCTCTTTTTAATACCTAGTGTTTCTTTTTTTTCCTTCTGCCATCCCGGGGACCGACCCCAGAGCTCCCCCATAGTAGGGGTATGATCCAGAGTTAGATTCTACCACTCGTAGAAGATCTGATTTACGCTATAGCCTTATTGGGGAAGGCTAAGCTAGGCTCTTCAATCTCCGAGTTCCTATCAGATGAGATTTCCTAAGCCACCCTGCCCTACATGACGGATTGTTCAAACTTAATTCATGATGGAGAATGGAATCCATCCTGACTCCGGCTGATTGCACGGGGGTTAATTGGCTCTTACCATCTTAGCCACTGGGCCAGCTAGGTATTTCGCGTATTGCCACGGGGACGAACACTTCTCCCACCAGCAGGGAGATTTAGATTTTTCTTCTTTTCACAAGGAGCTAAATGTCGTACCACCGAAAAATGAACGCATCACCAACACCTCCGAGGGAAGGGAAATATGAACGTTGGTCAGATATCTGACTACAAAAACCCTTCAGATGGAGTAGTGACAGCTAGGGCATCGGTGATGAAAAAAAGGTAGGTTTGAATGCGAGCAAGGCGGTATTTGGGAGGGGTTGCGGAGCATGGATGTGCACTGCAGAACGGCGTCTAGGCCCGTACATTGGTAGGCATATAACAGGAGTATCAGAATAATACAGGATTCACGGCTTATGATAACCTTACTCAGGGCATTGCGCCCAACTTCCAATTTGCGCATAACGAGTTGTGAGCTCGCCAATGGGAAACTGTTTAGTGAAACAGCACTCAGAGTGATAATATATGATAATAATTATTATTATAATAACTTCTAGGACAACTTACACTCGGCCCTGTAGAAGAGTAATAAGGCTGGAAGGGAGCCGATTGGGAGGGTTTCCTCCTTTGTGATTAAGTAGATGATAATTCGTCTGGAGTTTTTTTTTTCGTTTACGAGAGGGTCCGGATCGGGATCTTGAGGTTTTTCTTTGCTGGGTTTGGCTTTCAAATAAAGACTAGATAGTCCTTGCTACTATTTGTTGTGCAAGGGGGGTGTTTTACGTTTCTTTGGTTTCAATAGGGCTGTTAGGCCATTCCTTAGGGTGCTTCCCGGGATTTGCCTGTATTTATCATACGAATAAATCTAAGAGCCTGTTTGGTTACGACGGTTCCGTTCCGTTCGTCGACCGTTTCCACTGTAAAAAGAGTGTTCTTTCCGTTTTGAAACGGAAGGAAAGGTCCTTTTGTATGAGGGAACGGAACGGAGCCGTTGTAACCAAACAGGCTCTAAAGACTTAACAAAAAGAAAACTTGAACAACGTACGCTTGAGCACCCGCCCTTTCTAAAGGCAAATACGTTATGCACAAAACCCCACTAAAAAGCCATTAGATATCTCCTATTTCTCCTCCGCCCCCGCCACCTCCCCCTCATCAAATATCTCCAACTCCGCCAGATCCTCAGCCCTCTTCTCCAAAACCCTCACTAACTCCACCCTCTTTCCATCTCTCTCCTCCTTCTTTGCGTGAATATATCCCTCAACCTCCTCCTTCATCGCCGCTTTCTTCACAAGCCTCTTATGCCGTGAGCTCTTGACATGCAACCCCCACATATCCTCATTAATGCAAGTAACCCCACACACATCGCACGTCTTCTTAACCCACAAATCCGGTCTCGAGGAGAAGTCTTCGCGCTTAGGTTTTAGATTTTCCTCTGCTAAAGCTGAGAGGCTGCACGGGTCTGGTAGGCTGGAGTTCCCACCGGCAAGGAACTGCTCTGCGAGGGTTATGGCAGGGTTGGTAACGGCTTCTGTGACGGCTGAAGGGTCAGTGGAGTTTAAGAGGTAGATATGCGATGGCGGGCGGAGGGCGTTGAGTAGTTTTATACGGATCCAGCGGGTTTGGGTACGAGCGTATTGGCGGGTTGCGGTTTTCATGGTTTCGACGCAGCGAGCGCGGACTCGTGCTAGCTCTGCTTGGAGTTTCTTGACTACTTTTGGATCTGGTTCTGGTTCTTGCTGTTGCTGCTGTTGGTGGGAGTCGTAGAGCTGCAGGTATGGTAGGAATTCCTTGAACCCAATGCTTTGCCAGATCCCCTTCGTCATGTCTACTTCCATTGAGTCATATGTCTCCTTCATCTCCTCTATCTCAGCCCACATCCCACCGTCGATCATCTTGTCTACTCGAGCGTCCAGTCGCTTCTTCAGTGCTTCAGCCTCGGCGTGCACCCAGAAAACCAGATTCCTGTGCCGGCTCACTTCTTTTTCCGCTCGCTGAGCAGCGTAAACTTCACTTGCAGTTTGCTTCCCGTCCGTGGAATAATATATTTCCAGAGAGCGCCGGATCTTTCTACGATCGTTAGGATGCCATTTCTCCGCTATTTCCGGATCAATGCGGCGGAGTTCTGCAAATAGCTCCGGCGTCGGAGAGTCTCTAAGACATTAGATCTCATCCGCCAATGCGCAATACAAGGGAAAGGTGGAAATACAAGATGGGATATTTAATAGCTAAATCCCCCCCCGTCGCCGGCAGGAAAGGGTACTCCTCCTCTCCCTCTGTCCCAATTGAATGTGGGAACAGCAAAGACTGAACGTAATAATGAGTTCCGCCAACCACAATTGGCAGCTTCCCTCTGCTCCTGATCTCCTCAATCTATCCACTAGCCGTTAGTCAGCTTCGTTTCCCACGAAGCGCACGACACATACCCTTTTCTCAGCTTCTTTCACAAACTGGCCAACGCGATAAACCTCGTCAATCGGTAGGAAACTCAACAAGTGATGTGGTATTCCGCCCATTTCCGCTACCGTTGGTTTATTAGTTATTATGGGGAGGCCGGCGTACATTTGCATAGCATCGCTGTTGACGATCTCGCCATTGAGAGCATGGGCAAGGTCTACCGCCAACTATGCAAAGTCCAACCTTTGTTAGCCAGAGCTTGCCCCACTCTTCCCTCGCAGATAAGCGAGGTGGTGAATGTTTTCTGGGGTTTAATATTATGTATTATACCTGCGATTTACCAGTCCCCGTGGCACCAATAACAGATATGAGTGGAGGCAGGGATCCCGTCATTTTCGCTTTTGTCCGGAAACGCAAAAGACGCTTCAATATCCCAAACATGCAAATGCAAGTCTGAAATTCTCCCAGAAAACAGACACCGTAGGTGGGGGCTGCGGAGGATCAATGGCCTCCAAGGTCCGGGTAACCACCATCCAAAAAGAATTCTAAATTACTCCCAAGGTTCCCTTTGCCAAGACGGCTTAGTAAGATACGGCACAAGTAGCGCATTCACTTCCTCTTCGAACAAAGCGCCGATCTCCAAATCTCCAGAGCTCCCCGGCCTGCCACTTCGATTATCTGCACCAACAAGAGACAACACCTACCCCGCCACCTCAACTACCGAAATGGCCACAATCCCCCGTCCAAAAACTCCCATCGACGAAACCCTCTGGCGAGACCAAGTCTGGTACCGTCAATGGGGTCCCCTTAACGAAGTCACGGCAATGGACTACTTCAGCACGTCTACCTTCTTCGACCACACCAGCAATAACGGCACGCTCTTCCAGCAGATGCAATTCAACCCGCAATTCCGCGAGGAGCTGAGAACCCCCGAACTATTTAACCGACGGCTAGCGACGATGACGGGAGTGGAGTACATGCTTGCTACAGGGAGTGTGGAGAGTGGTGTATGGGTTATCCGGAAGCAGCTAAGGAAGAGTCCCAGATATGATGATAATGCACAGGAGGATGATATTACAGTGTTAGCAGCCTATTATATTATTGGAGAGAACATATATCAGGCGCCAAGTATTGGAGCGGTGCTGCAAAATCGGATGGTTAGTTTCTGTCCCGTCTGCCCTTACCTTGCTCTCGTTCAGAAAGTAGGATTAATTTGGATGGAATACAATAGTTAACCACCATATCCGACCTCCGCTCCGCCCTAGCCGTTGCAACAAACCTCTCCTCCTTCGTACCAACAACCTCGACCAACCCATCCTCTACCTCCCAGGCTTCACAGGCCTCCATTGCTAGTGCTACTACATCAACCCAACAATCTTCATCAGCATCCCAACCTCCCCCCTCTACACAGTCCTCCATGGCCGCTTCAGCCTCCCCACCACTACCGCCACTACTCGCTTCATCCTCTTACGCCAATGACCCCCGCCTACTCACGCAGGCACTATCCCTATCTTTAAAGCACCACAACGAGTACATGGATGACCACGCCCCATTGCTAGGTGACCCAGCTAGCTTCCTACAGTCACAGCCAGGCTCACAAAGAAGTACTACGCCGAATTCGCAAGCAGATCTTGCGGCGAAGAAGCAAGCAGCAGTGGCAGCGGCAACCGCGAAGAAGGCGGGGATGCAACAGCAACAGCAAGGGGCAGCGCCGGGGCAAGTGAAGAAGAAGGGTAAGGGGCTAGGACCGTAGATATTGGGGACTGTGTGCGTGTGTTCGGTAGTGGAACTTTCTGTAATTTTATGGGGCCATGGGTGTTGGTTTTGGGGGCTTCCTAGGTTCGGTTTGTACGATATATGACACTCTAATATCCGGTTTGATACCATCTCACTTTACTCTGTTCCGATGGAGAGGAAAGGTCGCTGTCCATTGCAGCCTATGTCCGCAGCCGGCAGTGCAAAAACAGCCCTATTACAGAAAGCACAAGAAGACCATCGAGGATAGTGATTCGAAACTCAAGATATACCAAGACAACAAGCTTCCCTCCACCCCACTATTATATTCAACAGAATCTACCCCACCACACCACCACCACCACCACCATTTACGAATACAATTACCCGCATAGATAATAATACCTCGGTACAAACCCCAACCCCAAGATCCTTCATTCACCACCACCAACCGCAACCAAAGATTACTTGTTTTGAGCACGCTATCAGCCAGCAAACTATCATACCTCCAAAAAGCTGTTGTATCCACAAGCCGCCCCCACCCCTAAGTGCCATTCCCAAACAAAGTCCGTTAAAATACTACACCTCAAAAGCCAGCACTTCCCTCCGCCCCACCTCATTTCCTTAAGCCATCACTACCACTCACTCGCTCGCCCACAGCCCCACCTATTTTACTCAGCAGACACTAGCCACTCACTCGTAACCTATGATTTGTTTCAATCGGTAGTTGAGCTACCGGTAACCAAGGCTAGCTTCTGAATGATGGTTTGTGATTGGGCCGGAGTTGGTCAGCAGGTACCCGTTTATGTATGTGGCAGGTGGTTTTGCCGCCACGGCGTCGTACAGAACAGTACTCGAGCACAGCACGAGGAAGGAAGCAAGTGTTGTACAGTATATATATATGTAAGCTCAGTTTCGTCTCTGGTGCTTTGGTGGATCTGTAAGTTAGTGAGTTGAGGCAGAGGTGTGTGAGTATCGCAGCAGCGCCGGTAAATACATAGAGGGGAATATGGAAGTAGGATATCTAGACTATGTAAAGTACCTCCGCAAAAGTGTTGGTGAAATGGGCTTTTTACACCAAAAACGTCGATTTTTAGCTACCTCTAGTTTATCGACCACAAAGAATTTTCTAACCTAACTTCTTATATGTAGTTAGATTGCTTATCTCCTAATACTACCAAACTCTTAATAAATCTGGCAAAGAATTGGAAAAGCTATGTAGTTCTAAAGTTTTGAGTTGGTCAAAAAGTGTCATTTTACATACAAAATTGGCTTTGCAACGGGTATGATCAACTTTGAAGACATACAGCTTAGAGCCATATAGTAAATTGACCCAATAAGTGGTGCCAGGTGAAAGCTACAATGAATGTGAAAATAATTAGGTAGGTCATGAACAGTATTTAAAGGAATTGCTGGTGTGGGGACTAATCAAACATTGCTAATTTTGGTGTAAAAAGGCGGTTTCACCAAGACTTTTGCGTAGGTACTTTACCGGCACGCTACCGGCAAGGTACAGTACATCACCAAAGCCGAGGCGCAGTGGTAAAATAAAAAATAAAAAAACATAGACTAGAATACAGTACCATCCGTTCTTGCATAGTACCCTCGTCTATGGTTCGCCAGAGCACAAACCTGCGGTACTGTACTCCCGCGGCCAAGTTGAAGTTGGACACTTTCTCTAGGAATTGCCACCTTAGGTGTCCAGCTTCAATTCGGCCGTGGGGAGTACTTGCAAAATTACAACTCTTGCGCGCCTTAACCACCTCTAGTATCACAAAACAAAAAACTAGCGAAACCGCCGCCATAATCAAGATATTAATGGTTCGGAAAACGCAAAAGTAGTAAATTCTAACCGGCAAAAATGCTTGCAGACTCCGTTCTGGAGACCCTAGTCTAGTTTCCATGCAATGATAATAATAATAAAAAAAGCAAAAACTGTGACGAGAAAAACAATAAATACTAGCAACTTAGATGAGCAAAATGGAAAAATGTATGATAAACATACTAGCTGGAAAAAAGTAAAAAGAAAAGAAAAAGAAAAAAAGAAAAAAGAAAAAAAGAATGAGAAAAAGAGGAAAAGAGGAAAGAAGTTCCAGACTCTCCTTTCCCTCCGCCCAACCCTCCTAAAAAGAAAAAGAGAGCGAAAAAGCAAGAGTCCCATCATTAAGCCCCTCTCACCTGTTTGCATTACGCTCGCATTACACTCGTAACAAGGCCAAACGTAGGATAAACCGCTAACCAATCAAAGCCAGAAAGTAAAGATAAAGGCAAGAAATACCAAAGTGTGACCGGAATCTAAAGCCTGATACTCATTCATTACCATAGAGTCCATAATCTAGCGCCTGCACTACCCCCCCACCAACACCCCACTGCTCCATCTCAATGAAAACCGCCTTCATCCATCTCAAGTACCTCCACTCAAGGCTTTCCAGTCCCTCCGTCTCCTCATTCCTAGCCTCCCACTGGGTCAACAATCCCAGCAACTCATATCTAAATGCCTCGATAGGCTTGACAACTATGTCTTGCGCAAAGACCTGATTCGGGTTACCGTCCAGACCGTACTGGTGCCAGAGATACATCTCCTCTTGCGGAGAGGGTTGGTTTTCCACGCGGACGATGATCTCCCAGACCACCATCAACGCCTTAAATATTAGGACCGTGACAATGGGGAACTCGGTGTTGCGGGCGTTCTCATCGTAAGCTGATTGCGGAGCGAGGAGAACACGGAGGAGGGAGAGGAGATGTGAAAGGACATGGGATTGGTCGAGAACGAGCATAAAGTGCTGGAGGGTTGCGGGGCTGTTTGCTGCTACGCGGGCCTTTGCGCCGTGGACTGTGGACGCGAGGGCTGTGTAGAGGTCCATTGGGACGTCCTTTTTGTGAAGGACCATGCGGTCTGGGATCACAAGTTGGATGAGAGCAAGGTGCATGAGAATATAGAATGCCTTCTCGCAACCTTGAAGAGCAGAGGCCAGAAGAGTGGGGCTGGTAGAGGCATAGGTAGTTACCGGAGGGAAAACTGGGATGTGCTCCGTGTATGGGGTGAAAAGATTGCCGATGCCGGATATTAATCCCAGGGTCGTCAGGCCCATTCGCAACTTTTCAAGACCCTCCTGGCTCTCCGGAGCAAAGACGTCAACACCCTCCCATATGGCGCCTTCTTCTGGGGCTAAGATCCCAGTCTCGTATTGGGCGTCTATGTCATCGGCAACCTTGCGAGTCAAGTCTAGAATTTCCATTTGGATCGCTGTCGCTAGAATCAATGCAGAAAAGTTGCTCCCAAGACCGCCAGCGTCCAAGAGCTCGTGATGGCCATTGCCATTGAGTAGAATACGAAGGGTCTTGAGGAACAGGGGAGGGGGGACCATCCTAGAACCGTGGATGCGCATAGTGTAATACTTCTGATGCCATGCTTGAGCAGTTGGGGCCTCAAACAGTTGAGCGTCACAGGGCAAAGGGAGATTCCTAAGCTCAGTGTACCGGAGTAGCCGAGGGGTTTCAAATGTAAAGGATGCATAACAGTCCACAAGGTAAATTGTGAACGCCACCCTAAAAACGTCAATATCAACATTCGAAAGACTTCCGGTAAAATACTATACCTCTTCCTGGACTCTCTATCAACGAATGTCTTCCACTGCTGATCAGCCGGAAGCTCCTGGGGGATGTGTCCAGGCGCAGGATTAAAGTACTCATAGTCCCTCGCAATCTACCAATCCAGTCAGCTTGGTAATTTATCGAGTGATACACAATGACCTATACCTCAACAGCTCTGGCAAGCAGAACCCTACCCTTCTTATGCTTCTCTTTCTCCTCTGAGAACAGCCCGTAAAAGGCAAACAATAGCAGGCCTTGTAACACGCAGAGCGTGCCCTCCCGCTGACTTCTATCGGCATACTTCACGGATTGTCTATCTCCATCCCCAGCACTGGATGAAGGAGGATGAGGATGCACCATTGCTTGAGAACTCTCCGTCTTCACCAACGGGGGAGGGCTCATGCTAGGGGGAGGCTCCTGGTCACCTCCATCATCAGGCCCCCTTTCAATCCACCTCTCCATCACTCTTCACACCAATCAGCATGTTACGAAAATATCACATAGGAGTGCATACCGAAGCCCAGCCTCCCATAATTGCTCCCTAAGTGTCTGATTTGTCGGATCGTAACGCCCACCAAGTGCACATACACTTCTCAGAAAACTCGCGAGAACGGTTGTGGGTTGAAAAGTGGGTTTATGCAGCAGTGGGAGAAACGGGTGAAAAGCCGTGGGGGCAAAGTAGTAATCCGCGTAATGGGAAATGACCTCTGGAGGTAAGCTACAAAAATCAGCATGGCACTGAATAAGCTCAAGGATGCTATGCGGTACTACAAAGGGAGTTTCCCAGGAGTATAGTAAATCCTCAGTCCATCTACAGGCTTTTTAGGCAACTAAAACATATTAGCGGTGCGAGCAGAATGGGGAAGGGAGAGGAAGTACATCATCGGCGATGGGGAAGCGCCTCCAGAATTGAGACGCCAATTTCTCTACATCATCGCGAGGCTCGTCTTCTGGGTCATTCTGACTCGTAGAATGATGCTTCTTCTGGTGTTTGGCGAGGTTGTCACTGACCAATGTAAGCAGCTAGTATTACCACGACAACCCCCAGGCGATATAGCACCGATAGCAAGCTTGCACGTAATAGGAGATTTCCGGTACAACTGTTCGTTTACTGTGGAGATCTAGCTTCACCATGGAGAGCTCAAATCCCCGTCCCGGTAGGTAGTCCCAGGCCCGGATCCCAGTAAACAAGGCAGCGACACGGGAGTATCCAGGAACGCACAAGCAGCAAAAGGCCCAAATCGCCGGAGCGCGAAGTTGCAAGAATTCGGGAAGCCATACGGTCTCGTGAATACCAATTTACACCCCGGAAACGTACAGTTCAGGACTTTCTTCGTGGAGTGTTCTACGGGCAAACATCATTAGTGATCCCCCACGCAGCGGGATAGGAAGGAATTGGCTCACTATTAAGTTTATGTCTATTGTTATTGTACTGCATATCAAAGCCTAATTAGTTGCCGGGTCTGTAAGAGAGATTACGGGAGAAAGAGAGGGTTGTTTTTTTCTCAGGTTCGGGTAAGCTGGACAGTTTCCCGAGAATCGGAGCTTTGACTCACTCTCGTAGATGACCTCTCATTGCACGTCTCGCACTCATAAGGCTTCGTCCTCCGCCATTCACGTTCATCTTCCTCCGTCCAGTTTCCCCTCGCCCTCTCCTCGAGTACATCCTTGAGTTGGATATCTATCCAGCGCCTCAGCCGCAGAGCCTGAGAAACTGCGCCGGTGCCAGAACCCCTCGATCCCGAAGCTACCGAGGGACTCTTTCGACTATTCTTCCTCGCCATGAATGGCGGAGGGGAGATAGTCTAGTCGGGAAGCTGTGATTACGAGGGAATAAAGTGGGAGAGGAAGTGAAAGAAAGAGAAAAATAGGGTTACTTTTTGAATTTGAATCCGGGTTTGGGTGTGGAGTTTATTCGGTTTGGGGTTGTTTAGATAGGTTGCGTGATATCGTTGCCAGGGGGGTCAATAGCTTCTTTAACACCGAGGGCTCTTGCCACGATTTACAAGTATGATACCATAATCATAATACATACCTATCTGCTGTTAGGCATAGTAGAACGAGCGCTCTAGACCGTGAGCTCCAATTCGAAAGAGCTCGTCCGACAATGAAAAACGGCGACGACATCATGCATCGATGGTTTCTGCCTTTTCTTTCCTTTTTTCTTTTCTTTTTATTTTTCTCTCTTTATTTTTTTCCTTTTTTTTTTTAGATTTTAATGTCAACCCTGATCTCGAGGCTTCCCGAGCTCTGGACGCTTGTGCGGGGGGAGGCTGTTCGTTATCACGGTGTGTGGGGGAGGGGGGGGGGGAAATAGCAAGAGGAAACAAAAGGATAACAAAGGAGAGGATGATAGAGGATAGATAGATAGAGGAGGATGAATACTGGTAGAGAGATGAATGGATGCGTTGTGTGTAAGCAAGCGAGGTGGGAATAATGAACAAGTGAAGATGTTCATATTGAAATTTTAATAGTTTCCTACTCCTCCACGGCGGATATTGAAATATTCTGTGATAGGATGGCCATGCATTGTTTGGTTCTGGTTTGAGGCTGAAGATAATGGGATAAGCTAGAATATGTATGGCGGATCAAGCTTGCAAAATGCGGGGGAGAAAGAAAAGGATTGTGCAATTATCAGTCATTCTGGTAGGATACCAAACACCATCCAGAAGCTCCCCGCCTATTACTCGTCCTCCATCACCACCATCGCCAACCTCACCAGCAACCATACTGCACTTCGCCGCTTAACCTGTAATCAAAGGCCAAGCTGTAGATGATTGGTGTCTCTTTTATATGAATAGTGTGAAGTTAAGAATTCAACCTCTTCAATCGATCTCAATCAATCATTTCCTTGTTTCCCCACAGAAACTGTTAAAAAGAAAAATCTCACCCGAAAAAAAAACGAAAAAGTTGTTTTTTTAATAATTATTTTCTTTTTCCCTTAGATCACTCTAAACGAAGCTTTTTTCAGTTAATGTGTTCTTTTTTAATCACCTTAAGGAAGAGAAGGGAACCTTTCACCCCCTTTCCCCGCATACATATCCTCTTACACCACCCTGATAAGAAGAACGCACTCGAGTTCTGCCATTATTTTTCCCCCCCATTCCTCTACAAACGAACGGACGAAACGGACGAAAGAGGGGAAAGAAAAGGAATACGGTAGGAGAGGAAGAGAGAGAAATATCTACCACGTTAACCCATCCCACCTCGCATATCGAAATCCACAACACGGGACTTTACCGTATCACTCCAATAACCCGACATCCTTATATCAGTCCAGTGAGCACAAACCCACCACGACGCACAGGAAATAAAATAGAATAATTAAGGAAAATCCCCTATCGAGTCCCCAGATACCGGTAAGCCAGACAGAAGAAGAAGGCCAGACAGCCAGCCCCACCAGCGCAGCTGCAAGCACAGCATTCCCTTATCAAAGATAAGAAACCCTCTTCAGTGGTACGCCGGAACCTTCCTTTCCTTCCATAACTACCTTTTCCATATTGCCTACTTTTCCTACCTTGACCTTGACCTTACCCTAGCTATCAAATTACTTGCGCTTACTTGCAAAACAACAACAGCTAACCCACTTAATCTCAAACAGAGTATTATCTTTTTTTTTTCTTTTTTTTTCTCTTTTCTTCCGAGCTGTCTCCGCTCTTTTCGACAGTTTTCCTCCCCGAAAAAGAAAAAATATTCCATATATATATATACACAAACAGGAGCACCCGGCCAATCAAGAAATGATTCACCAAAACAAATCAGATGCCATCAGCCGGTCGATCACTACCAACGACTCGTCCGAAATCATGGCGATTACAGCGTCCCCACGATAAGGGTAACATCGCAAAAGGCGATCAGGAAAAGTACCAACATAAACTGTAATTGCCGCTTTCCCCCCCTTTCCCCGCGACCGGTCAACCACCCCTACCCCTTTTATCAATGGCACAACATTGAAGGATAATAATAATGGGTGGAGCAACAGTGTAAAAGCTGTCCAAAACTTCGTCATAGGCGGGAATCAGCCAAATCTCGACATAATCGCAATCTCATTTGAGCATAAATGTTTCAGTGAGGCCAGAAACAGAGTACCCCCCCCCTCCCTCCCTCCCTCTCTCCCTCCCTCCCTCCCCTCTCCTGCAACCCCCCCTCACCTTACATCCTCACCATCATCATCATCATCACCACCGCTGCTAACGCTGACATGTGTAAAAAACAACGAAGACAGAGTACATATCTGCGATAAACGCCAAACTCCGCGAATGGAACTACGAAGACATATCTGACGACGATACGACGCCCTCTTCCCCCCACAACCTCGTATCAAAAAGCAAAAAACAATCTCCCCGTCACCACCCTTACCCACCACCTCCTCTACTCACAGCATTGCGAGCAACACGACCACCACCACCACTACCAATACCACCTCATCTTCATCGCCGAGCCAACCCTCCAGCCCGCCGTTGCCGCTACCCTTACTCCCGATGGATACGACCAAGACCATGACCACGCATTTACCCACCCCTCCGCAAGGGAAGATACCAGGCGGTGGTGGTGGAGGAGGAGGTGGAGGGGGAGGACATTTTATAGGATTGTTTGATCCAGAGGTGCTCGACAAGATCGACTTAAACGACCCGGTGAAACGTGCAGAATGGGTTGAGGCAGTATGGGAGTATTTTAATAATGGGGGTAGGTGGGACCCAGGACGGCGGGACCGGGCGATAGAGAAGGGTGATGAGAGCATGGGGGGCGGATGGGATCATCGAGATGGAGTGTGGCCATGATTTTACTATGATCGTGTGCTTCTATCTACGAAAGATAGCAACTGAGGGAGGAGTGGGAATCCGGGGATGTTTTGATACCTGAGATTAGTTCACTGTACCCATTTTATTTTATTTTCTATCTACCTATTTATTTATTTATTTCGGAACAAGGGGGGGAAAGGAAAAAAAAAAAAGCTATGATACTTGTTTCTCAATTGAAAGTTAAGCCAACACCTAGATATCACTTTGGGGTTTTCAAAAAGTGTCCGTATACCTTGGCGTCAAGACGTCCAAATTTACACCCGAATTCTTTAATCCTGGCGCTAAGGCATCCGGATACGATACTTTTGAAAACCGCAAGTACTTGTACAAGCTATGATACGAGAACTCATGTGTGCCAGTATAAAAATAAAAATAATCGAAAACCTATTTCTGCTGATCCCATACATACATACATATCGTACAAATCTCTATGATCTCTATGAAGACAAGGGTTATACTTTCCGCTTTTTTATGGACCCACGCGAGCATTTTTGCAAACTCATAATAAGAGACACCACATCCCGAGTGATAATATATGTCCCGCCCCGAACACAAACACACTGCCAGTAGACTACGTGTTCGACCGATGCTTAGCGGATTGAGGTTTCTACCAGTAGAGCCATGATATTATAGTGTTCACACTCACGCCAATGTTATCACTAGAAAAGAAAGGAGGAGAAAGCTTATGGGAGGAGAAGAAAAAAAGAAGAAAAAAAGGAAAACCCCAAACCGAACCGATGAGAACATAGGGAAAGGAATGAGGAGGGAGAGGGGGAAAAATAATTTTTGTAAACTAGGAAAAAAATGAAAACTAAAAATGAGGGGGGACTGAACTGAAACTAAAAACTGTATGGTAATGTATCCCATCCATGTCATCCCGTAGCAAAGCAAAGAAAGGAAGAGAGGAAAGTGCAATATGCAAAAACAAATAAGTATACTATGTGCCTTGAGAGGTAGAAAAAAATGTAAGCAAACCCCCAGCTGACTAGCAAAACAAAACGGACAAGCAAATGGAACACTTGGTGAAAGAGTGAGAATGAAGAATAAAAATAAAAATCACTCCACCTAGGTATCCCACTTGAACGACAAACGAACAAACAAATATAGCCAGCTAGCCAGCCAGGGGCTAAAGACCACGCCGGGCCTAGAAGCTGGGGTTGCTGTTGTTCAATTCCCCGCTTTGTTTTTCTGTCCCATTTGGCGATCTGCCCGTCTGTCCCTCTAGCCTTGAGCAAAGGTTGTAAGCAAACTCGGGTATAATAGACCGACATAGACTACCTACAAAACACAAAGTAAAGAGCAAAAAGTGAAAACCCCCCGAGAAATTGAAGAAAGGTGTCAAGAAAAAAGAAACAGAAAACTACTCGCTGTAAACATCCCCGATATGGTACGCATACCTCGACCTCCCTCCAACCCCAGGAAGTAAGCAAAAAACAGGCTAGCGTTTCCGCGTGGCCCGACGCTTTTTGGTTACAGGTGCCTTTTTTTCCTCTGGTGCCTTTTTGTCCTTTTTGTCCTTTTTGTCCTTTTTGTCCGTTTGTTTATCGCCAGGGTGGGTCTCGCTGACTGGAGATGCGCTCTTTGCAATCTTAGACGCGAGGCGGCGAGGGTTGCTTCTCAAAGACCCCACTACAGGGGAACAGCTTCTGATTATTGTTTTTTCGACAACCTCTTCCTTTCCCTCCTTTGACCCGTTTTTGTCCATGTGCTCATTGCTGAGGTGTGTCCCATTGAGGGGTGACTTGCTCCTTGTGCTTCTAGCCAAGCGGGTGGATTCTGGGGCTTTGGGTAAAAGGGGTACAGCTTTCTTGCTTTCAGCTGAGGGGCCGGCCCCTATGACAGGTGGTAGGTATGTTTGGAAGAATTGGGCGCGAAGCAAAAATAGGGTGCCTAGCTCATTGCCTCCGCGAAAAACGGTAATATTTTTGAAAGAATTACCATTGGGAGGTTTTGGGGGACCCATGCCATTTTCTTCAAGAAGGATACGCTCGATCTGTCCGGGAGATTGGGCATCATGCATTGTTTTGTCCTCGACGCCGACGACAGATTGTCGCATCTGGGCTGGAGGGTAGGTTAATTGCATAGCACCGCTTCCCTGATCAATAGCTGTGATCTGTAAATCGAGAGGACGTTAGCTCTACTGTACCTGATCAACGCGTAGGACTCAAGGGGGATAGGCATACAGTAGCATGTTTCTCAATCAGTTTGTAACCAACGAATTGACGTCTCAAGCAAAGGACATCACCGACCCGAATCATATGATGTCGGGCCATAGTAGTTAGTTTGATTGATGCTGCTTGACCTGCTAAGAGCGGGTTTGTGATCTCCTTCTTCTGTCCCCAGAAGGACTCCATGGCACGATCTTTCATGAACTGGAATTCGTCGTCAGCTCGACGACGCATGATTGAGTCAATCTGGTCACGGAATTTTTGACTGTATTTGCCTTGCTCTAGGCGCTCCCCGATAGTACCCAGCTGTGTCCGGAACCGAGTATCATTCCAAAATGGTGGAAGAATGCCTGAATCCAGATTACCGTTGGGTTCACTATCATCGACCTCTCTATCAAATCCCGGGAGAAGGGTATAGAGTTTTCGCTTTTGCTCGTCGGTGAGCAAGGTGAAATTTTCGGGAGTGATGAGACTCTGCGGATGGTTAGTTCGAAAAATGCCGGTCATTGGATAAAAAAGCATATACCTCGAATCGGTTCACCAACGGGTTTCTGCGCTCGATGACTGGCGGCACCCATGGCTTTTCAGGGTCCTCTTGGCAACTAGGAGTAATCGGTCTCTCTGTTGAACTTCCCGGTTCAGCGTCAAGTTCGTTCTTAGCGGGCGGAGCCACAGCTTCAGAAACATCAACAACCGGTCTCTCTGTTGAGCTTCCCGGTTCAGCGTCAGGTTCGTTCTTAGCGGGCGGAGCCACAGCTTCAGAAACATCAACAACCGCGCCCTTCGATTGAGTCGTATCTACGATAGTTCTCCTTAGTTTCTTGTCGTGCGAACCTGTTGGCGAAGAGACAAGTACAGCCTTTCTCTTATTCCCCCTTTGAACTTGAGGGGGAGGGCTGGGGGAGGGCTCGGGATCAGGTGCGACGGAAGGGTCTTGGTTAGTGGTTGTAGTTGTCAAACTCTCTACGCCAACAGTCGCAAGCGACTTTTTCGTAGCTATTCTGCTCGACGAGCGACGTGACTTAGGATCCATTGTATCAATCTGTGTATTAAAATTAGCTCCCACTTTTGACAAGAAAACGAGAAGCGCCTGATGATGGTGATGGTCTGGCGAATGGGGGGGAGGTATACTGGAAGGACACCACTAGCGGTAATTCGGCCGATCGGATAAAATCCTAGTATCAGAATAGGGGTTGTGAGAGGTTCAAGCTAGAATGGCAATTCGTTAGACAATTTTTATATGGACAAGGAAGATGGGAGCATACTAAACCTTGATGCGACACAATACGATGCGACGGTAGAAGGTCCGATTGAAGAAAAGCAAGCGGAAGTAGTTGTGGCACTTATCTGGCACTTATCCGGCGCCGGTGTAGAGAAAAATATATATATATATCGGTCGGGGTAAAGTAAAGAAA
This sequence comes from Tuber borchii, assembly GCA_003070745.1. Lineage (NCBI taxonomy): Eukaryota > Fungi > Ascomycota > Pezizomycetes > Pezizales > Tuberaceae > Tuber > Tuber borchii. The sequence goes on along the minus strand of NESQ01000098.1, from coordinate 55,390 downwards.
GAAAGGCACGTAGGAACAAACTGGAGCAGGTAAGCGAAGCTATTTGCCCTGTTTGTGTACGTGCGGAGGTAGTGCGTGTGTGGTTGGGAGAGAGAGAGGGAGGGAGATGGGGAAGCAGAGAGGAGGGAGTACAAGGTGAGGCGGGCAGAGCTGCTTGGCGGGAGATGGGGGGGAGTTTAACGAGGGTAAGAGAGAGAGCAGTCCTTGGGAAACCTAAGGTGACAGGAGGACGATCGTCACAACGCGTGCGCCTTGCGGCTCCCCCCACACTAAACAAAAAGTTACCCTAACCCTTGCCGAGACTTGGCGTTTTTTTCTTGACCTGCTGCCGCTGTGTCCCTGGAAGAATTTCCACAGAAAGCTCTCTGAGCTCTGTTTGTTCGAGTACTGTGCTGGAAAAGCGAAGCCATATCATACTAAAAAGAGTCCCTTTCACTGCCTGCTATAGCATTATAAAATTTAATATGGTGTCCCACTTTATCTTGTATGATATTCGTTGAATAACTGGTGATGTAGTGAAGTTAGAGTTTGCGCAGAGCTTTTAGAGCCGCAGAAACCCTACCCGCACCGGGCAAGGGACTTGTTTGGCTAGTCCTAAATAGGCATTCACAAAAAATTGCCAAGGCCGTTTAGTTCCAGCTCTGCCTCATAGAACACTCGAGTGGTATTTCACTGGTAGTGAAACTATCGTAAAGAAAGTCCGAGTCAGAGCATCTTAATCGCATTTGCAAAACGTTCGAATTTAAAATCGTCTATCACTTAAAATCTCCATCTCCAGTATTTCTTTCGGGTTAAATGATTCATGGAAGAGCATTCGCCAACGTGGATACTCGCCCTCATATGACTTTGTCTAGAACGCTCTAGCCCGTATTTTGCGGGGGCATTCTTGATAAAGATGCGTAAGTAGAGAGGTAGACACAGCACATTGCACTTCTAGAGCTATAGTGACAAGAAAATAACTACAAGCCATCCTTCACCTCCGCGAATGACCTCTGTCATCATCTCTCCGCGGTGTTCGCGACCTGCTTCTTCTCCTTCTCCGCCTGTCTCTATCCTCATTGTCCCTTCTATGCCGATGCCTATCTCGACTCCCAGTCCGGCTTCTCTGTCGCCTTTCTCTCACTCCCCCCCTGTCTCTGTCCCGGTGTCTATGTCTGTCCCTATCACCCCTGCCTTCACTTCTACTCCGCTCCCGCCTATCAGCACGCTCTCTCCACCTCTCCCTCTCCGCAGGCCTAAACTCTCCTTTCACAGTATTTCCCCCGTCCCGCCCCCCAGACGTGCCATCGAAAATGTTCTTTCCGACTCTCTTCCCAAAACCAACTCCCTTACCCTCCTCATTATCATCTCCAGACTCCTTAATAGCTCTCTTGACCTCGTCCTGGTCAACAGGATTCATATGCCTTTTGACAGTCTTGAACCCTAAGGCCTCACTAAGAGCATCCTGTTCCGCTTCCTTGATCTTCCGGATCTCCTCCTTCCGAGCTTCCTCGGCTGACATATCACCGGCCCCGGATTTAGCGTACCATGTCAAGTCTTTGTTTTTCTGCCATCGACCGACGGCTAAAAATGGACCAGTTAGCTAGTCAAATATAAAAAGCAAGAAAGAAAAGCGGGGGAAGGAGGGGATGCGAATAGATATATAGCATTGGTGGGAGGATTTTTAGCGATGAGGGAGATGGACAAGTGGTGGGAAAGAATGGGGGGGGGGGGGGAGAGGGTAACACACGGGCCATAAGAGAATGCCCTAGATAGTTTTCACGATCCTTATCCTCCTTGACATCCTCCCATTTAAACTCGGCCCGACCGCCACGCGAGGAGTCGCCCTTGCGTAGGCCAGATAGGAGATCCATTACTGCGCGGAGTGAGTAATAGCCTTGGACAACCCTTCGGAGAGAGAGAGGATTCGATAACTGATAGGGGTTTCCAAACGGGCGAGTAGGCTGACAGGCAAACGACCAAGTGACGTTAAAAGATAAAAAAGGCGGCCGGTAGGCTGGTGGGTGATGTAGGTAAGTGCAGGTATGTTTCTGCCCCGTGTTTTGATTGACTGACTGAAGAATGATCGGAACGATTTCTGAAAAAAAAGCACTCAGCTAGCTACACCCAGCACCCGACGCCACTTCTGCAGTTCGAGTGCTCGAGTCTGGTAGGAGTGTGATACCGGTATGCGGAAGCGGGAGTGTTTGTAATACAAATGACGAGACTCCAAAAACTTGTCCTCGCTCACTCAGCCCCCAAAGCTTTTTTTTTTCTGAAAAAAAAAAAGAAAAGAGAGGAAAGAAAAGACGTGATTGATTTTTCAACGCCTCCACCTAATGACACCTTACCAACAAGGTGAAGTGAGGTCAAATTTTACTGTTCCGCCCTCCAAACCCTAACCACTAGCTTACAGAGCCGCACCACGACTCGTACTCATCCAACCGAGCCCTACTCCCCCTCTCCTCACTAGACCGCCAGCACTACTCCCCCCATGTGCGTGTTTGGGGTTCTCATTCCCTTGCAAGGAATGAGAATTTCAATCAAAACGTCGCACTTCAAGGGAAGTCCCACCCGTTGTGGGCTTTTACGGTCCCCATGGGCGGGTTACGGGCGGGGGTGTTTTAAGCAGGAATTTAGTGTTTAAGCATTCTTTCAAGCTACCGTATAGGCTACAGTATTCCACGGCATAACGAGTCCGCGGCATAGCGAGAACGCCCTACAAATAATCCCCGCCCTATAAAAGTTCTATGGGCGTTCTCGTGGACTCGCTTCGGCGTGGATTACTGTAGCGGCGGTGAAAGGGTTTTTTTATTCTCACTTTTTATCGAGTGTCCCGTACTAGTCAGGTGAGCATGGTAGGGTAGGATGTAGTCTAGAGTGTTTCATCCCATCCTAAAATGCAGGATTTAAGCGAATGGCGGAGTTGCAACGAAAATTTTTCATGGGGAAGGAAGGAAGGAGCTGGCATTGCTACAGCACGAGCTGTTTGGTGGAGCACTGCTGCTGCTGACACACTACGGCGGGTATGATACCGGTACCGGTATTATTCTTACCCCGGTAGTCTACTCTACCATACGGTATAATACGGTAGATAGACTGGTGTTCGCCACCTCCAACGTTCCGATTGTGGTGTATGAACTCTTTTTTGTCTCTTCTTTATTATTGTTTTTCGCCGCTGTGGGGCGAATGGTATTAGTGGTTGTGGTGTTAGTGGAAATGATAATGAGGGGATAAATGGTGGATAGATGGGGCAGGATTGTCGTGAACACTTACCGTATGCGCAGGATCGAGGAGTTCTTAAATCTTTTTTTTTTTTTTTTTCATCTCAAATATTCTAAAATAGAGGAGGGGTTTGGTTTACCCTTTCGCTTGCTCACCGGCTTGCTCAGCCATTAATTGATCGACTAGATGCGTCCATATCTATCGTGATTGTAAGGGCGACGGCGGCGGAGGTAAGAGTCAATTACCGTACGTTGGAAAGAGCGGGGGGTTTGAGTTACATTGGAGGGTTCTTTTTTTTTTCATTTTCATTTTCATTCTTCTCTCTTCTCTCTCTCCTTTGCGCTCGTGATCATATGATCTACAGGTAGTGAGATAACTTATGATACGGTATGGTACCCGTGCTGGAGTCAGGCTGGATCTGGGGGACTACACGTACGTATACTGGACCGAACTATGCTATACTATATCCACCGTATCGACCGCACAATGCAGAATGCAGAAGCAGGTGGGAACAGATTGCATGGTGGATATGGGGTGCAGGTGGCTAAGCATCGCCAACCATTCCCTCAATTCAAGCCTATTCCAAACAAAACACGACATACAGTCAGACAGGTCTGTACAGCCTTGCCATTCATCTAACAGGGGAAGGGAGGGGGGAGAGTCGATCAGTAAGTCGCCTTTCTTCGTTCTCTTTCCTTCTTTCTCTGTCTCTCTCCCAATTGCCGAAAGGGCGAGGAGTTGTGATATTATTTTTTGCTTCTTCCTTTCCTTCTTTTTGCTTCACAATGCTACAGGAACAATTGTTTGGCTACCTTTTCTTTAGAACAATCACATTTTGGCCAGGGGGGGCTGCTGTGGGAAAAAAATAGGCCTCGTTTCTGGCGGATCGTAAAAGGAAAAAAAAGACGATTTTCGCGATGCTACTGAAAAGTCTGGTATGCAAGTTGGTGCGGAGACTGGGTGTGACAATAAAAAAGGAAATAGATGTGAAGAGATTTGGGCGTTAGGCAGTTGAACAGGTAAAGTACCGGCTGTTAAAACGGTGAGGGAAAGAAAAACAAGGTATTTTAAGAGCGCATCTGGAAAGGGATATATCGTTTTTATTTATTTATTCTTGTTTTTTTTCTTCACCTTCTCGCTCCTTTAAGCCCGATATGGAGGGAATAAGAGGCAGGAGGTGAGGGGGCATACGAGTTGGCTTTTTTATTCTTATTTTATTTTATTTTTCCTCTTCCTGATCATTCGGGCTTGAAACGAAACAACCGACATGAGGCAAGAATGCTCGATGATGATGATGAATGGTATACCGGTATCGTACTATACTCCATTGCCATACCGGTAGATTACTCCCGGTGGTTAAAAAGCTGGGGTATGATTTATTGAGGGGCAGGTTCTGCCTTCCTTCCTCTCGATCAGTGTATCAAGCATGGTAAAGACGCCTCAAGATACACGGCAAGAAGCATGAGGCGCACAACTGGGGTAACTCATCGAGTACTGCAAGTTCTGAATGGTCGCATTTATCGGAGGGGCTCTGTTTGGGTCTTGATGTCATACATCATGATACATGGGGGCCTTCTGCCTCTCTTACTCTCTTCCTCACTCTCACCGTCTCACCATTCTTTCACCGCTTGGCGTGTTGCAACTGCCAGCAAAAAAAATGAAAAGTCTAGAGCAAGGAGACACTGGCAGGCAGCTGAGGAAGGTGGAGAGATGACTCCAGAGAGTGGATCTTGTATGCCAACGGCGGCCGACAGGCGCTTTCCCTTTCCCTCCCCTTCCTCACATTCTCTCTCCCGCATATTGGCCTTTCGTTCGTCTTCTTTCCTCGCCGCTGCCCTGGCCCTGACCCTGGCAACGCCCTAGTCTGCACCCTGCAGCAACCCGCAATAAATTCTTTCCCTCTCATAATAATATTATTATCACATTATTACCCACCTCACCAAAGGGACGGCTTCTATAATATTATTATTATTTTTACACCCCCTCCTCCCTTACACTATGGCAGGAATCTTTGATCGTGGCTCCCCTTGGCCTGCCCGTCACTCATAGTCTGAATATGGTAAGTTTGGAGAGATTAAGAACGAAGAATACCGGTAAGGCGGTAGTGAAGATCCCTCGATTGAACTGGCCTTTTTTTTTTTTTTTTCGGAATGGCTTCCGCCTTCACTTTTTTGCTGGGAGCCATGAAACCACAAACTATAGACTGGCTAGATCTAGCTAGGGTGGCCACTATCACAGGCGTCGGATTTCATATTCCAACCCTACATCCTCCTTTCTCCCTCTCCCCACCTTCCCATAATTTCAGCTCACCTCCCCCCCCTCCTCCTCCAGTGCCAGTGGAGGAGCACCGGTAGGGTTCCGTGGCTCATAGAGAGTTCTTCGTTCCTTTCTGGCGGGGTGGGTGTGCCTGTCTGCTCTTGGTATATTTTATCGAGGCCACTACAATTGGGCGGTAGGACTACCTTACTGAAAATTCGATAGATATCTCTTGCCTTTTCCCTCTTTTCCCCACCAACCACAATAACTGCTACCACCTCTCTCCTTCCCAGCATTTATCTGCTGCTTCTCCTAATCCTCTTGCTGCTGCTACCGTCCACTCTGCAGCTCAGGCGTGAGAAGAAAAGGCTGCTTCTGTGATTGTTCTGTTGCTGCTGCTGAGAGCGTTTGCACTCTATCCTCCTGGCTTCCATGAGTTATCCTGCCAAAAACGGCGAAGCAGGCCTCTCCTCCGGGTCTCCTACACCTACTCCGGGTGCATACTTTCCTGGCCATCATGATATCTCTCCATCTTCGAGTTCTCCTAATGTAGATATTCCTCCTACAGGCTTACGGCAGCGAAGGTATGCTTCTACCTAATCATTCTACTTTTCAATATAAATGGAACACAACGATTCCGGGGTTTAACCTTCTGTTTTTCCTCTCTCCTACATCTCCCCCATTGGGATCAAAGCTCATTACAAACATTACTCGGAAATTAGGTCTTCCCTTTCACTAGGTTTGGATGCGATTCGCTACGCAGGAGGCGTGAATTCCCTTGACAACTTTGCTCGCTCTTGGACGAGAGCTGCTGGCTACCTTGAAATTACACCGTCCCGGCAATCCTTCGTTTCTGTCGATCCCTCTAGAGATGAAGAAGAAAACTCGTCTTGTGCCATAGATGACGAAAACTACTATGAGGACGCCGAAGTCACCCAACACCTCGCCGCAAGGGCTTCCCTGCCGGCAACTGGTTTTGGATCTTACGGCTCGATCTCTAGGTATGGGGGTACTGGTACGGGTTTTCCCGGAGGAAGATTGAACGACACAGCAACCAGGCACGCTGGAGATTTGTTTGTCCAGAAGCAAACTGCCGGCGAGGTAGTCGCTGTGGATGAGGCTCTGGATAAAGAGAGGGAGCCCCTCCTTGTAACAACCGTTACAACGGAGAGTGGAAGTGTCGAGCACATTATTGTCGGGCAAAGTACACTACCTCAAACGGTCTTCAATAGCGTTAACGTCCTTATCGGGATTGGTCTTTTGAGTTTACCTCTTGGTTTGCGCTATAGTGGATGGTAGGTTGTCTAATTAACTTACCTATCTTACATCGGAACGAGCTGACAGGGGTCTGGGTGATATAGGCTGATAGGGTCAATCTTCTTGGTCTTTTCCGCCCTGATAACGAATTACACCGGAAAGCTTCTCGCCCGTTGCCTTGACAAGTCCCCTAACCAATCACTGGTAACTTATTCCGATATCGCCTACATTGCTTACGGACACAAATCGCGGGTATGCGTTTCGATCCTTTTCTCGCTAGAGCTGATGGCAGCATGCGTTGCGCTGGTCGTCTTGTTCTCGGACAGTTTGAATGCACTATTCCCTCAGATCGATAAGCTGCAGTGGAAGATCGTTGCAGGCTTTGTGTTGACCCCATTAAGCTTCCTCCCCTTGAGGGTGTTGAGTTTTAGCAGTATTCTGGGGATTCTCTCTACTTTTAGTAGTGGGTTACTCCTGCGCACAGTGAAGGGTTTATGAAGCACTCTAATTATTTAAACTAGTTATTATGATTGTCTTTATTGATGGCTGGCTGAAACCCACTGCCCCCGGGAGCTTGAGGGAGCCAATGGCCACCTATCTATTCCCTCAAAGCTGGTGGACAGTACCGTTGAGCTTTGGCTTGCTTATGTGTAAGTTGCCTGAACTGCTTTAGTCTTAAAGATGCTAATATTTGTCGAACAATTAGCCCCTTGGGGAGGTCACAGTGTGTTTCCAAACATCTATAAGGATATGCGTCATCCAAAGAAATACAACAGAGCTGTTGACATCACCTACATCTTTACGGTATGTATTCCTTGGGACAAAGCAGTGTAAGCTCATGCTAACTAATTTTAGTTCGTCCTTGACATAACCCTTGCTGTCACCGGCATATTGATGTTTGGAGATGGAGTGATGGATGAAATTACCTCGAATATTTTGGAGGGCTCTGGATACCCTGCTGCTCTCAGTATGGCCATGGTGGGATTTGTTGCGATTATCCCGTTGACTAAGACTCCTTTGAAGTATGTTCTAGTCATCCTGTATCTCTACCTACAATACTAACTAGATCATAGTGCACGACCAATCGTTACTACTCTTGAGATCTTCGCTGGCGTGGATCCTCGAGCCATAGCTTTACAGGGGGAACTGGTTGGAATGTCTGGATTAACCCGCGGTCTATTGAAAGGCCTTATAAGAAGTAAACCCCCCATACTCTCTCATTATCAGCGGTGGCTGACCTTATTTGTAGTTGGTGTAAACACCTCCTTTGTTATCGTCGCTATCCTTGTCCCATCCTTCGATCGAATCGTGGCTTTCCTCGGATCTGCACTCTGCTTCTCAATCTGTGTCATCCTCCCCATGATGTTCTACCTCAAGATTTACGGAGACGAAGTGCCGAAAAAGGAGCGTAGGATAAACCAGATCCTCATTGTGGTTTCCACTATAGTGGCAACCGTTGGTACGGTCGCAGCCTTCGTCCCTAAGGAGAATTTGGGAGCATAAAGAGTTATTGTTTCCTTCCTTTTGTTTGTATTCCTTTGGCTGTTATACAACGGCCTAGTAATTTTTTCTTTCTTGGGTTTAAGACAAAAGCCGGTTTTTTTTCGGGGCGCATTATTTCTTCTATTTCTTCTTATTTCTTGGATTCTCGGTTCTATTTCGGGATAGGTAAGACGGAGCATACGGCTATTAAATAAAGGCTACTATATTCCTCTCCCCAATGCATGTTCGTGTTACATAACTGCGCTGTTTGGTAGAGCTACCCGTATTAGTGTCCCTTGTTTATCTGAATCGGCGTGATTGGATGACGCAACCGAATGATGAGGTGTGATTGCCAAGACAAATGCTGACAATTGAATTGTCTTTCGATGGGGACATCATGTAAAACCTGACTTTACCGAAGCCGACTTGATTGTCACCCCCAGTTTTCCTTCTCAACACCCCACCATCATCGCCAAACTCGCTTCCTAAGCTTCGACACCCCACCAAGAGAAACTGAACAAACGAACCACCAAACAAGAAGAAAAAAAAGAAAAAACCCATCAGTCATGTCCGGTCTCTGGCGCTTCCCAGTTCCCAAACTCCCCTCCTCAGCCGCCCTTCGTACCGCAGGCGTATACACCTCCGGAGCCCTCGTAACCTCCCCTCTTCCCTCCCCATCCCCCCCCATTTTCCCTCCTCCTATACAAACTAACAAACTCCCCCCCGCCCCCAGTTCTCCCTCGGCTTCTTCCTCCTCCTCGACGCCGCAGTCTACAGCAAGCACGCCAACGGCGGCCACGTGCACATAACCATCGTAGACTGGATCCCCCTAATCTGCAGCGTCCTCGGCATGCTTGTCATCAACTCCATCGAGCGCAGCCGCCTAGTCGCCGACAGCTACAGTTACAGCGGAAACGGCGTCGCCTGGAAAGCCAAACTGGTGCTGTTCATGGGATTCGCTCTCATGGCGGGTGGACTCGCGGGCGCTGCCACGGTGCTCATCATGAAGTATGTTGTTCCCGGTTATCCCTGGCCTACGCTGGGTTTTGGCGTTGCGGGCGTGGCGGGGAGTGCTAGTGTTATGCTTTCTTCCGTTGTGTTGTGGGTTTCGCAGAATATTGAGGAGGATTATACGTATAATCTTTCGTTGTAGCTCTTTCCTCGCCTCTCTCTTTCATTTCATTTTCTCTGGTGTGGGTGTGTGTGGTTGGTTGGTTGGGGGGGGGGGAGCGGGTGGGTGGATGGTGGCAGGTGTGGCGTTTTACCGAAAGTTTGATACGGTACTATAGTTGCGGTGAAGTGGATGGGATGGGATGGGTGGGTATTGGACGAGATATCACGTACTGTACCAATGCAATAGTCTTTTAGTCATTTGTTGTTTTACAGTACCTCTCTCTTGTTTCTCCTTATTGTTACATTGGTTTTTTTTTCTTTTTCCCTTCTCTTTTTGTCCTCCAAGTTACCGTACGAGGGTTTTCATTTTGAAATATTCTACTGGACGGGTTTTGCCTTTCGCCCCGGATGGATGGTATCGTATCATATCATGTAGGTATTGGGCAAGGGGTGTTGGCGAATACAATATTTGGCACAAAATTGGGTGCAGGCCGTTTTTGTTTTTTTGCCATTTTTGATTATGGTTGCGTACGCTGGGTTCTGGTTAGGCTAATTGTTACGATAAGCGGGATTCACGAATGATCACTCGTTGATTATCAGCGAAGCGATAATACGGTAGTACCAATGTTATTCGTTTGTGCAAGTAGAGTAGAGTTAGGTGGGATGCATCATTCGCTAGATTTTGCACGAGACCGTGCCTAGGCTCAATGACTGCTATTACCCCATCATTAGTAATAAGGGAAGTGCACAAAAAGACTGTGCCATCCCGTCGAAGCCAAGTTAATACTCCTCCCTAAGCACCCCCTTCAACTTTCCCATCCCCTTCTCATACCCGTCAATCTTCCCCTGCGCCTCGGCGATCTTAGAAAGTAGGTATGCCACCCTCCCCTTGGGCGGATTCGGTAGCATGGCTATCTTCTCGAGTTCCTCACCAGCCTTCTGTACGGCTGCCGTCTCGGCCTTGACGAGCGAAGCGAAGCTCAAAAAGTCCATGCGGGCGCACAGTACGTGGTCCGTCACAAGACGTCTGAACGCAGCCTGGAACACGGGGCGTCCAGGCTTGACGCACCAGGGGCGGCCATTCCTCGTGACGATAGTAACGAGCCCGGCCTGTTCCAGGTTTTGCAGGGCATCTTCGCCAGCAACCTTGAACAGGTCGTTGACGAGTATGTGGTAGTAGGCGACCTCGCCCTCCCCCGCGAGCGTCTTCACGAGGTGCCAGGCTTGCTCTGTGCCCCACGTGCGCTTGCGGCTGCGGCTGGATTCCTCAAGGAGGTAGAGCTTGAGAATCTCCTGCGCGGAAGTCTCGATGATCGCACCGATAGCTTGCTTCGGTGTCTCGCCGGCTTTGATGCGGCGGGAGAGGAATTCTAGGTCTGTTAGGCGGCCGCCTAGGACTTGGATGCTGTCGTCGAGCTCCTCACGCGCTTTTTCATTAGCGGCGCCGTCGAGTTGGTTGTTGATGTGCTTCAACACAAAGCGCTTCGCAGGGCCCGGTTGAGCGTCGCCGAGGAAGATTGAGCAGAAGACGCGGTCAGGAAGGGATTTCGCGAGCGATTTGCCGAAGGATGTGTCGTTTGTTAGGAATATTACGTGGGCTAAATTTGCGGAGACAAGGAATGCGGCCCTGTCAGAGAAGAGGGGTTAGTGTCGAGTGATGGTTTATGAGGAGGGGAGAAGGTAATTACCAGTCTGCGAGACGTTCGTAGATTATGCTATTACCTTCCATATGCAGGAAATTATCTATTACTACGACAGGGCGCTTTTCGGGGTGTGCGCTGAGGTACTCGTCGTCGCTGAGCCATTGATCTTTGCTGTCGATACGTTTGTCTCGAAGTGCAACTGCCTTAAGCGCAGTTCCAGTGTTGAGCAAAATCTTGTTAAACTGCGTTTCCAGTGTCTGGCTGAATCCCGCCGAACTCCCAATAGTCCCCTGTGCTGCCAGGTCCAACAAACTACTGATGGTGTTCAACCATGAGAACACAGGCCGATACCCAACCTGCGCTGCTGCCGCAGCGATAGTTGCACTGTCCCCGTGTGCCTGATCGATGGGTTCACAATCGATGATAAGGACATTCTCCCTATGTGCTAGTACCGAGTCGACTACTAGGCCCCTCTTTCCGGACCCTCGAGGACCCTGTACAACTATGAACGTCCCCGTCGTTTCTAACAGCCATGCCTTCAATTGCTCGACTTGCTCCTTGCGCTCATCCCAGACCGCCCATAATTCGTCCATGTCCGTGCGACTGGCCCCGATAGGTAACATCCCGATGGTATGTCTCTTCAGCCAATTATAGTATGTGTTATCGCTAATATTCAGAGCGCCGGTGATCTTCGCTTTAACGAACCAAGTCCTTACGGGGTCGAATATAGCGACGGTGAATGTTGCTATGAATGCTGCTACCAGTGGGATCGCAATTCTCGGGTGATTGACGAGCCAATTCTTTATCCAATAGGTCTTGATAGTCCTCTCGTATAGGATCCTTAACCTCGGTCCAGGCCCCTGTCCAGGAACAGCCTCCATCTCTGGCACCGTGTACCCGTGCAGACAATTCCTCGCTGCCGTAGCACTCCGCATACGGAGGTACTGCACAATCGTAAACTTTGGCAACTCTTTTGATCCCGGCAGTTGAGGGAGTATGTCAATAATCCTCCCGTACCGCCTGAAAAGCCTATACACAGCCTCCTGACTAAGACTCCCCTCACCACCGACAAACTCCACCTTCAACCTCGCACTCGGAAATCTATACAAGTCTTCCAACCACGGCTTCCCCCTCACAATGTACGCTCTGACCCGCCTGAGCGGTGAGAACCAAGGCTTCAGTCTCTTTTCTTTGAGGAAATTCGCGATGATTGATTCTGTCTCTTCTGCGTTCGGTGAGCGAAACTTGACGAATGCACCTCCATCTTTCAACATTGGTACTATTCCCGTTATGGTGAATTCCGAGGTGAGGAGGCTCTTCGGGATGTATTGTGTTTTAATGCGTGATTCTATGGATTGCCTGTCGTATCGCATCATTAGGTAGCGAATGTCATAGCTTGCGGTTTTGACGGGGTAGACATCTTTAGTTTTTTTTTTTTCAAACCGATTAGCCATAATGTATTCATCAAGTGATAAAGGTGAATACTTTGAGTACGAACTATCAAAAAACAACAAACCCTCCCCGGGCGCCAGGTCTATAAATCCACTCTTTTTCAAACCAACAGTACTCGAGTATCTCCTTCCCCACTGCCGATTCGTGAGCAGCTTGTTAGAAATCCTCCCATTGTTTCCAGACGAAGGAGTGAAGTAGAATTTCGGCAGCAGGCGGTGGCCGTCCCGCAGCTGACGCAGGAAGGAGCAGAGCTCCCGGTTCATGTCTTCTGCCGCCGAAGGAAAGAAAAGGGAGACGGACTTCGGTGATTGTCTTTGACAAATGGTGAGGGGAGTTAGTCTGCCTCGAGTAAGCTTCCGAGTGAGATATGACGTCGGCGGGGTTCTTTTTGGCTTGACTTGGCTTAGACATCACATGCTCGCTTGGCGGCGGGATTTTATTGAAGGAATGTTCGCGCTGCACACGAGAAATTCCCTCTGCACACTCATTATGGATTTTAGTGGCTGCTGAAGGTACCGCACTGCGCACTTTCCCTCCCCTCCCCGCTGCTTATGCAAGTATCTGCTGGCGCTCTAAACTTATCTATGAGTGGTGGGAATTTCCTTAAACATGTTGGGTTTACATGCTTTCTCTTTTGTTTTCAGACCAAACATAATACGTACAAGAAAGACTAACGGAAAATAAGGAGTATAACGAAAGATCCGTGAGCTTCATAAGATCGTATAGGCACTTTGGTTTTTTTAACAGAGTGCCTCTTCTACCCGTCTATACCTATCCTTTTTGCCTAAGATTCGTGAGGGATCTATATCCTTTCCGTCGTCGTCCGAAAGCCAAGAGCCTATCCCAACATCCCGGCTTCTCCAGCCCGACCCCATCGCCATTGCTAACCGGGATCTGCAACGAAGGAAAAGGGAGATGAAAAGGAAAAGGAAGACAAAAAAGAACTCTGCTTCTCAACCAAAAAGAGATTTTGTGCTAAAAAAGAAAAGAAAAGAAAAGGGATTCCCGGAATCAGAGAGTGAAAGGCAGGGACACATACCATGTGGCCCACAGGGGAAAGGAGATCGTTAATAAAGGCGTTAAGTCATAAATCGTTTAGGCACAAGAAATGAATAACAAAGGGGAGCGTGGTGAAAGCGAATGTGGGATGGCCGAATAATCTGATGGCTCTCCAATGATTTCCGTTTGAACTGGCTCTAGCAACCCCCGAAACCAGCTGCCAATTTGTGCTCAGAGATAGGTTGTTGAAGCGCTCACTGAAGAAAAGAGGGTGCGTTATACATTAGGCCCCCCTATTAAAACGAGTAGCATCGCCAGTTCCGTTTCCGTGGGTAGCCCCTGGGTTAAAGTGATACTCGGGCAGAGTTGCCGGGTCGTAGTCTAGCTCCGGCGGGGCTCCGCGGTTTGCACGGGTGTCATCGTAATTACCGATAAAACTATCAGTATGGGCTAGATACTGGCTCGCACGATCGCCCCCCATTAGTGGATAGCAGTATTCGGAGAAAATATGCCCCCCCGATGGATTAGAAGATCCATTTTGAAAACTCGGATGATATGTAGCAGTAGCTGGGGGCTGAGTGCTATATACATCAGGCGGATGAATAGCGGATTGATTGAGCTGTGATGGCATCATAGAATTTATCGGATTTCGTGGTGCCTGTCGGTTTGCAATGGAACTTGGTGGATGGTTAAGTTGGCTACTAGGCGGCGGACCGGTTTGATGATATGCCTGGCAAACTCTCTGATGATCCGCAACCAGATTGATGATTTGCTCTGCCCAACCTGTCAACTGCTGTTCCTGCGGATTGTACTGATGGCTAGAGGGGTCTACATAACGAGCATTATGATCAGGATCTTAGTCTGGGTCAGCAAAGGTGAAAAGATGCTCTCTCAAATATATATATATACCTTCTAGATCATAGTACTCGTGGGCCGCGATGACTTGCTTCAGTTTTTCGTAGTTTTGGCCCTTCACCCTGCTAACAGCATGGTTCAAATCTAGGGCTAGTGGAGGTATCCTCTGAGGGGGACAACTCAATGGTTTGCATTTCTTTTTATGCTTAAAAACATGACGAGTGTATTGACTCGAGAGCCCAAAGCGTCGTCCGCAGCCTCGCCCACACAAACCAAACCCTCTAATGTGGGTATTTTGTAGATGTTGACTAATGCCACGGAGCGTGAGCAAAACTTAAAAAAAAATACCCAGAAGGGAAAGGTAGCTCACATGAGGTTATTCCAATTGTCCCATTTCTTGCCCTTGCTTTCACAGCTGGGCATAGGGCATGGGAGGGCCTGCAGTTCCTTTGGGCCAGAGTGTATGAGAAGTCCATCGTCTTCGTCACTCTCGTCGTCCTCGTCGTCCTCGTCGTCCTCATCCTCATCCTCCTCTCCTCCACCTCCGGCATCCCTACCGTTATTGCTTCGTACGGCAGAAGTCGCACGGTTCCTTCTAGTCCGCTTTTGCGCAGGACCCTGGTGGCTACTGCTTTTTCCCGTGGTTTCTCTACCTCTCTTTGAGCTAGTAGTAGTCCCACGTCCGTGTCCAACAGTGTGCATAGGCGTGCGAGTGAGAGTATTAGAATTCGACGCTGTGGATTTTGGAGCAGTATGTGGCCCAGGTGCGAGATATCTCGAGACATCTTCTAGTTTTGAAAGCGTTCCCGGGGCTTCTAAATAAAGTGTCTCATGTTGTATCGATTCGTAAGGTGTGCAGCTCTCTAGGACATTGTTGTTGTTGAACAAGAACTCAGCACCCTCGAATACATGAGCGGTATTTGGACGATATTTAGTTTCGCCCGCTTGGTTAAATTGTAGAACCTCCTGGCCCAGAATTCCCTGCTTGGGAGAATAAGAAAGGGAAGCCGATCATCTCAGTACATGCCCTGCCGTTTGAAGGGTGCTGGCGGGTTTAAAGAAAGAGTATCTACTCACTTTTACACGTTTGTGTCGGAACGAACTATCATTTGAATCGGTACGATTCATAAGTACTAATGCTAGTACTAATTGCAGTTTCTAAAGTATAATGGTGCTTTGCGGTGGTTCCGTGTATGGAGGTGGAGATAGTAGCATGCCTCGGAATCGAGCGAGGTTTGGGGGACTGCCCGGGGAGCGGGTGGGCCTGCTCGCCTAGGGCGTGTTGCACTACTAGGATATAGGAAAGATGAAAAGTGAAGGTATTTTGGGTAGTAATTCTGGATATCTTGACGCCTGTGTCGGATTCGGTAGCGCCTTCAACCTATGCAAGACGGGATTGAGGCGGAGGGAAAGAGAAGGGCAGAGCAAGCTGTGAACTGATCTGAAAGTGATAGAAAAGGTAAAGGGAGAGAGACTTATGCTGATTGTGCAGGCTGTACGTTCCTCCAGTGCAGTTGGCAGACTATCCCACCTCTAGCCGATTTTTTTGAGCTTGCAGTATACCGTAGGAAAAATGACACGCATCACAATTAAACAGTCTTGCAGCAAGGCTCAAACTCCCGTTGTCTGGATGATAAAATAAGAAAAGACGCAGATTCTTCGGGGGTGAGATCAAGGTCAGTATTAGGGCTTTTCCCTTTTTGTTTTGTTGTTCGCAATCACTGCCGTAGAGCCGCTGGACATAAACTATCAGCACTCGAGTATAGTACCTGGTACGGGGAGAAGGCGCTGCCAGTTCCATTGGACTTGTCTCGGCCACGGTACCGCAACTGGCAATCGCCCTACAGAACATCTTTCTTCAACAGCCACAAACTTCGACCGTAACCACCTCTGGCAAGTATCACCACCGAAAGCCAATAATCCTCTCTCCCTCTCTCTAACACCCTACTCTCCATCCCCACTCAAAACACCATCAACGTCATCCCGCACCCACAAAACACGCTCACTGTGCACTCTAAACCATCCTCCCTCCCTCCAGCCTCCAAAACTGCACCTCAGCCTCCTCCCTCTCCAACAGGCATGGCATGTACGCTTTCCTGCCTACTGGCCATCGGCAGAGACAACCGGTGGTGCCTGGGGGCTCACAACATGTGCTTCGCTGCGTGAGTCGCGTGGTTAGGGTCGGGCAGATTACTAGTGCATGGGATGGGCAGTGGAACGGTCGGAGGGGGCCGGGATTGCGAGATAGAACTGGAGGGATCCGTTGGTGGTCGATGAAGATGGATGCGTGTATCATACGGTGCTTGGGGGGGAGGATTGATGTTTCGCTGTTGGATAGGTAGATAGCTAGCGTTAAATAGCTAGGTTACAGGTGATAGGTACCTATGAAGCGAAGTAAGTGTAAGGGAGGAGTAGCCAGTGCTCTGCGGGGGGGTTGTTCGATGGTAGATGCCCGTGCCGAGGTGAGGTTGGAAGGTTGAGCTCTCTGCCAGCATTGGAGCAGGACGTGAGGCCCAAATCACACGAGGTTCGGATCTGAGCTTAAGGTATGACAGCAGAATCTCTAACCTGCAAGTTGATAGATTATCCCCTAGCAATGGAGCAAGAACCTCTCACTCGCACTCTTTCCCACTGTACTCGAGTGCCGTACATACCGCTACCCTGAGATGCCCCAACATCATGGCTATGTCAAGAAATTAGAACCGGCTATTATACCAGGTATGCCCCAGCAGATAACATAACAGGCACCAATGGATACAAGTGCAAACGCCGGGATATCCTGGCTTACATTAACCTCACCGGAGCACTCGAGCTCGTGTACTCGGGGCAGGGGTTAAATGATGGGAATGACATGGGTTTGAGGTCCCCGTGCTCATGACCGTGAAAGGGAAAAAATGATTTAATTTGGTGGGTATAATGCTGAGAAGAGTAAAAAGCTTTGACACCGTGAACCCCTGTCATTCTCATCAATTACCTCCCTACCCGAGTAATACCTGCCGTGGCCCACATAATAATATTATCATGTATCTTTTTTTTTTTTTTTTTTTTTTGTATCATGTGCTTTGATTATCAACTACGGGGTACAAAGACTACGTGCAGCCGTGAGCTATGGTAATGAAAAACCCCCTGTGAAAAAAAATCCTCCTCAGACCACCAGAAAAAACCATCATCCCAAGTCCATCTGGTATGGAACCAACCACACGATCCTGCCGCGAAGACAAGACACCCCTACCGGCTAAGTAGACAACTTGAATAGAAGCAAAACACCAATACGACAAGCAGGAGACAACAGAAAAACCGGACCTGAAAACTCCCCCTTGACAAGGAACAAAAGAAACCACATTAATATCCCAGAGTACTCTAACAGAAACCCGACTGTAAAAACCTAGCCAAAACTAAGAAAATAACAAACGGGTGGCCAGAGACAGTAAAAATCAAGCAAGCCCAGCCACATTACTCCATAACCCAAGGCGTTGATATCACCCAAGGAGGCAGTGTAATACCATGACTAAGCGTAACCGAGGGCTATGGCCGAGCTGAGCCACAGGGAAGGGGTGGACCCAAGGGAAAGAGGCAGTAAGAATGCCAACTAATGAGAGGATGTTTGGCTGTAACCGAGCCACGGGACGAAACTGAGCAGAGGAGAGGAGGAGTGTACCCAGGACAGTGACGCGGGAGCCGAGGACCACCAAGAGGTCACCATTTTTCGCGATGCGACCATACCAACCAAAGCGTTCAGGAGAGAGTGCAATACCAGAAAGCAAGGCCACTAGTGCCACTACTTCACAGATCGCCCGAAGCTAAACATAACACACTGGTATGAAGAGGGGTTGCCAACCTTGCAAATACTAAGCGAGAATGCAAAGCAAAAGCAAAAGGAGGGGAGGATGGAGTTGGGCTACCCACACAAGGGTGATCAGAAGATGCAGCTCACTGAGAGTGCGGGGGGGGTGATGGATCCAACGATGATATCCCATGGTATTGAGATTTCAATTGCCGGAGGTGTAGAGGAGATGGTTCGTGATATATTATCATGTATCATACCTCCAACTTGAAGCTTTCACAAAACCCTAATCCCAAGATACCTTCCAGGTAACAAACCCTCAACCTCCAGGGACATAATCCCCACCCCACATTAGTAACCGGCAACAAAATCCCCCACAGTTAGCGTTGTTGGCACTTGAAGTGCCTTGTGCCATGCCAATGTGCCCGGCACGGCACTACGAAATGCCAGAGTGTAGTTCAATTATCTTTATTACTACTAGTAAATGGCCGGCACCAGTCCAGGTATCGCAACCAGAGGCATTACAGTCCTGAGGGGTAAGCCAACCCGAACAACCATCCCAAGCTATACCGCAGCCACTCTGGTATGTGACCAACCGTAGGTTTCATAGTGAGATCGCACCTCCCCATCAACACATCAGACCACCCATCCGGGATATTAAGGCCGTCAGCTCAGGTAGGCAATGGCAACCCCAGGGAGATCCCCCCAAACGACAGAAAAACCCAGCTATACACAAGGGCAATAACAACAAATAATAACCACCTCTCTGTGGCTGGACCCCCAAACAAAAGAAACCATCTCCGATACCTCCACCAAAACACTACCGGGAGTGACCAGCTCGCCAGCCGGCCCACCCCCAATGGCCAAAATGCCTCACGCAACCCAACAAAAGAAACCAACACTACCAACAACCCGGGGTGAAATCATCACGACCCGTCCCTAAGTATTCTACCGGCCATCCCAGTAAAGGGAGCACCCCCGACCGGACAACCTTCAACCAGGCAGCGGAGATCAACGTCCCACGCAGCAATAATCTTCCTCCCATCCGAAAAAAGATCACCACGAGGACAGCCCCCACCCCCACCCAAACCACGAATATGCTGGCCCAACTTGGACCGGTCAAAAGAACCACCACAAGGGCACCTGACCCTCGTCCCGTTAACCCCGCCCGTACCGACCGGGCACAAATGCGGAGAGACCACCGGAGGTCCAACAGCCGCTAGGGGGAGGCGACGAAGCCCCCAACGCACAAATTCCGAGTCCCTACCCGGAGCCAAAACACCAACCGGTCGGGGAGTAGGAGAACTCAACCCGTCCCGGGCAATCATCCGTTCAACATCACGCACCCGGCGTTCCTCGACCCGATCCCGAAACAGGACGTTCCGCCGGTTCGCCACCGATCGTCGTGCACCTGCGTCAACAGGGCCCGCAACCTGCTCAGCCGACCCCATAATGAGGTCGTCGTCATCGTCCACCTCACCCACCACGGCCCCCTTCGACGGGAACCACCGTTTCCGCGACCCGAGGGTCTCCCAACGGAAACACCCGGAGGACGCCACAGAGGACGCCACCGACACCGCCACAGAATCCGCCACAGAGGGCGCAACATTCACACCAGCCACACTCCCCGGCGAGGGGAGGCGCACAACAGCCGCAGCACCCGCCACCTCCTCACCGGGAGGGGGGGGCAAACAATCATCGTCCCCACAGAAGGGGGAGTCGGGGCGAAGGCCAGCAGAGGCCACATCGCGCAACATGTCTCTCTCTTTCTCGCAAAGATGCAAGCGGCGGGAGAGCACCGAAACATGGTGTCGGAGGCGAGAGACCTCCCCCTCGAGGGAAAAGGTCTTCTCAACCGCCTTGGAAAGGACCACCCCACTCCGGGCAACGGAGGAGGCAGAAAAGGAGGAGGAACCCCGCTTAACCATATCGACCCGAAAGGGGAAGAATAGAGAAAGATAGGGGAGCTCGAAAAGTAGATGGAATCGATAAGATGATCCCAGTAACCAACTTCAAAGTCAGGGTAGAAGAGCCTGAAATTAAAGACTTGAAGCTATCGTGGGATAGAGTCAAGGAACCCAATTGGCCAAAACCCAAAATATGACAGGTCAGAAGGAGGGGAAATGGGGGATATTCAATATGAATTGGGCTTGCAGATAGTTTCGTTGTTTTTTCTTCACTTTATTTGCGCATGTATTGACTGGGCACTATATAGTACCGTGCTGGGCACATCGATTTGAAGGGTTGTGCCATGGCACAAACTCTGGCGACTTAGTGCCAACAACGCTACCCACAGTACCCACACAACTACTACCCAGATACCCCCACCAAGACTAGACTTCCTGACCCCCCTCCCATCAAACAATTCCCACCCCAGCCCAGTCCAACCCTCAACCCTCCCAATTCCACACAGCTACAGCCCGTTGCCCCAGATGGCCAAAATCTAGAGTAGACTATCCACGAGAGTGAAATGATGGATAAGGTTTTCATGATCGAAATTGAGCGAGTGGCAGCATATAAGCCATGCAAGGTCGCGCTGGAGGGGCAGGGGAGGAAATAACTTTAAAGGACGTCACAAACGAGCAGAAATCTATAGTAGATAGAGATACCCATTTACGGGTCACTTTTCTTGCTCATTACTGAGTCTCCTTCACCGTGCCCCTCTCCCCCACCTCAGACTGCAAAGCTTTCAAATGCGCATAAAAGACAGAGAAACCTGCATGAACATACTGGAATCTACAGCACTTGCCAGTTCATAAGGAGCTATTTGGACGCCTCTGTGCTATATTAAGATAGACGTCAATCAATGACAAGGTGTTCAGATGCTCTTCGAGCTAGCAAATAGGCACGGCATGAACTGGGGACTCTGCCAGCACCAGTACTGTGAGAGAGATGACCAGGAGGAAGCATTAGACCATAGGTTATGCAGTCGGATGCAGTCGAGAATTCCCTATCCGGGAACAGGAGCGAAAGGCGCAGGGAAAGGCGAGCCGCTCGACCCCTTCTAGGAGGCATAAAAAAAGTACAGTACCAACGACATAGCATTTGGTCCAATTGTTCCAATTCCGGCGTTAAGGTGAGAAGCAGGGACCACGGGGCATGCAGAGCGCATCGCCAACCGTGGTACTTGTGCTCGGGGGCGGAAGTTACAAGCAGTGATGGGATGGACAGGGGTTTGAGGTCCCCGTGCTCATGACTGTTAGAGGGAAAAAACTATTTTCATTTGGCAGGTATGGTAATGGTGAGAAGGGCAAAAAAGCTTTGACACCGCAAACCCCTGTCCATCCCATCACCAACCTTCATACCGGTACCCGAGTAGGCTACATACTGTACTGGTACTTGTACCAAACCAATCCGACCGAGACAACGCTTAACCCACCAGCAGTTCTGATAAAAAAAATAAAAAAGTGCAAAACAAGCTTTGTGGAACGGAAGGGGGGTATGATAAGGCAAGTGCACCATTTGTGACGTATGTATAAAAAACTGAGCAAGGTTGCGCTATCGAACCCCTCCTTCCGCGACCTTGAGAACAGGAGTGTACAGTACAGCCGCGTTCCAAAAATTTCTGGCATCCAGGCTGGTACAAGTACTGTAACATAAAAGGGCCTACTACATCTGCTATAGACTTTTGTCACAGTACCAGCGCCAGAACTTTTTTGGAATGTGGCTATACAAGTAGGTGTCGTTTAAGTGACAAGCGTCATATCGTAGCAAAATGTCAGCAGAGTTAATAGAGGGT
Source organism: Tuber borchii (assembly GCA_003070745.1). Classification (NCBI taxonomy): domain Eukaryota; kingdom Fungi; phylum Ascomycota; class Pezizomycetes; order Pezizales; family Tuberaceae; genus Tuber; species Tuber borchii. The sequence goes on along the minus strand of NESQ01000098.1, from coordinate 33,606 downwards.
TTGCGTAGCCTGATCTAGGTGGGTATTGCTAGAGGTTGTCTCGCATTCCAGAGCCCATTAGACCGAGCCGACAAATGTTGGGCTTAAACCCAGCCCTTTCAACAGGTCATACAGTGTCCAATCCTCAAGTACCCCAAAACCGCTCTTAAAGTTATTCTTAAGCACCACAGCTACAAAATCATACCCTCATAAAGGCATAAAAATGTGGTGATAGTTGGCATTTAGTGCCCTCAATTCTAGGTCCGATTTCGTGGCTTTTATATTCGCCTCGAACCAGGTGAGATGAATGAACGAGGTCGCCAAGCCTTGTCATTAACCTACGATATGTTTGACATCACTTAGGTCAAACCCCTCTAATAAGAAGGTTACGGTGAAAATCTCTTTAGCGGCGGCGAAAAGTTTTGCTAAAGAGGGAGGACTATAAAAGGGGCTCTCCTGTTAACCCCGTAAACAATCACCAAGTGATGTCTACTCGAAAGATCACAAGTCTCCTCAGCAGCAGGGGATTTCGCCGGGCGATCACCATCGGTACCGTAAGAACTCGAATAAACGATCCTTGTGCTGGGTATGATAGTCCGAAATTTCCTCCTCTGGAAATTGGGGCGAAAAACACACCAAAAATCGGTTTAGTTCCCATGCAGTTTGCAATGAATTTATTGAATTACCGCCAAACAAAAGAAAAAGAAAAAGAAGAAAAGAAAAACACCAAGCCTTACTAAGAGAGGCAACTCCAACGTCCTAGCACATACCGTATGTAGTTAGTTCTCACTTAACATGCACTAGTCCAAAATAGAGCCTTCTCATTTCAATCCGGCCGCCTTAGTACTGTATGGGATTCCGCCCGCCGACCACCAAGCAAGTCTCCATGAGAGTCAAGAGGCATTACACGACTGCAATAGAAGGGGACAGCAAGTGCAGGGTCGAGTTACCGTAGGCAAAAAGCCCCGGAGCGAGTACTTATCAAGTACTGTACCGGTATGACTTCAAGTTCACTGACTCCATCTTGAGGTAAACTAACTTTATAGGCAAATGCCGCATTTAAATCACGAGTGTCTCGTGTATTATAGAAGACAGCATAATCTAATCAGTATGAGCAATTTATTATAAGTATTAAAATTTTTCACTAGGATATTGGAAAATCTACCGTACGCGGGAAAGTGGGAAAGCTAGAATAGAAGGTTACATGAAGACATACTGTAGAGTGGCAGAATAGAATCATAGTCATGGTAATCGTCGGAGGGAAGGGGGGGGAGTGCGGTAAGTTACATAAGAATAATTCTCAATCATCTATATTGGCTGATATACTTTACTAACAAGGCCTTTTAGATGCTTTTCAGGCTGGTTCAGAAAGAATTATCAAAAGGTGGGACTGGTGGGCCGGGGAAGGGGAAGGGGAGAGCAAAACCAAGGAACTCGAGAAAATGATATTATACCAATGTGACTTTTTCCAGCTCTCACTAATTAATCACCCTTCAGTCTGTTTTTTTTCTTCTTTTGTTTCTTTTCATTCCCCCGCCTCTTCCTATTTATGGAGAGGGTAGTTTTTATAAAATAAAATAAAATATCCAGAAATAGGGATTCGCAAAATATATGGCAGAAAATCCGTGTGTGTCACAAACTCACCATTCGTATATCACACTACGCTCGGTATTGAATTGCGACTTGAGAAAATCCCGAGATATGCAGGGGTGCGATCTACCGGGGGATCGCTTTCTCAGTCTAACCAGTCAACCCGGTCCCGGAAAAAAAAAAAAGAATAAAAAGCCCACCAACGACACCAAAATTTTATAACCACCCACCTTCCCACCTCCCCCTCACTCCGTCCATCAACTACACAAAAATGGCCGATCACCCCCCAACAATCGACATCCAAAACTTAACCTACACCTTCACCGACAACTCCGTCGGATTAGAAGACGTAAACATCAACCTCCCAGCCGGCTCGCGCACGCTTCTAATCGGGGCGAACGGGGCCGGAAAGACGACGCTCCTTCGCCTCGCCTCGGGCAAAAAGCTCACAACTCGGGGCCGCATACGGATCGGCGGCGTGGACCCATTCGCGCACGGGCTCGAGGGTGTGACCTACCTTGGTCTAGAATGGGTTCTGAACCCGATCGTACGGAATGATATATACGTGCACGAACTCCTGGCGAGCGTGGGCGGGGATGCGTACCCAGAGCGGCGCGATCAGCTAGTGCGCATCCTGGACATCGACGTTGACTGGCGAATGCACATAGTTTCCGACGGGGAGAGGCGGAGGGTGCAATTGGCGATGGGCTTGCTCAGGCCTTGGTCCATTTTGTTGCTCGATGAGGTCACTGTTGACTTGGATGTGCTTGCCCGGTTCAGGTTTTTGGAATTCTTGAAGGAGGAGACGGAGACTCGGGGGTGCACTATTGTCTATGCTACGCATATCATGGATGGGATCGCTGGGTGGCCGACGAATTTGGTTAGGATGGCGGCGGGGAAGGTTAAGGCGGTTGGCACTGTGGCTTCGTTTCTGGAGGAGGCCGAGCGGAAGGGGGCTAGTGTGGGTTGTGGCAATGGAGGGATTATGCGGAATTCGGCATTATTGGATTTAGCGCTTGGCTGGCTGGCGGAGGACTTAGAGGAGAGGGGGCCTAGGGATAGGAAGAAGAGTGGTCAGGTGACGTATAATAACGTTGAGAAGGAACCCTATTAGCCCGTGGGACGTTTAGAGGAGGGCCGGTTCTGGGAGCTTTCTTTCACTGGTATCTGTGCTCGAGCAGATAGAATTTGATTAGGTCTGTCGACGGCTCCTTAGATTTTCGTATTCTTTAGGCGCACCCGGGGGGGCGTGGATCATACATGGCTGGCGCAACACTGTGGGTAGACGTGGCGTGGCGACGGCCCGGCGACACCTTTGTTCATGTTTTTGCTACTCCATAAAGCTCGCTACATATCTGCTGTTTAAGCAATGGAGATACTGTACACTCGCACGGAACAATCTTCGCTGCTGACTGCCACCTCCCTCTTTCCCAGCTGGCCTTTTGTTGGCCGCCAGGTGATCTGTGTAACCGACTTATCTGGTGTAATTCTTTATCCCGTATCATCACAATTAGTCACTCGCATTCATCTCTTGTGGATTGGGAGCCAGTCGTACCTTTCATCCAGTTTGATGAGCAGCTCCAGATTCGCCCAATCACCCACTTTCACACGATAGACATACAATCCCCCATCCTCTAGGCCTATCGCAAGCCAGCACTCCCCCTTTATTACCTCGCCCAAAAAGTCCAGCGCCGTGACTGGTACCTCGAATTTTAATGCAGCTCTGTTGACCCATCCCCCATTCCCCCTCTGCCATAATTTGACAGACTTATCTCTACTCGCAGTCGCAAACACATCCCCGACGGGAGCCCACTTTCCATCCCATATGATCCTAGTATGGCCCTTTTCCCTCATCTCCAGTACTTTCCATCCCACCTCTCGCTTTTCAAACACGGTCCACGCACGATCCCTGCCCACGCTCAACAGTCGGCTCCCATCAGGGCTGAATGCCATTCCGTGAACTGTGAGAGAATGTGATTTCAGAGGAGGTTTTATTTCCTGCCAAGTGTGCGTTTCAAAAAGCCTTATAACTGCGTGGTCTATAGTGCTGGCTTTACACGCTGTTGCAATGAGCTTCCCATCTGGTGAACACGATACCGCTGATATCTCGTATCCGTGGCCATAAAGCTTTTCTCTCTCGGGCCAGAGCGTGTGTCTAGCGAGGTGATCTTCAAGGGGTGGGTGGCCGAGGTTCTCTATAACTGACGTTGCGGATTGGGCAGGCTCCTCTTCGTTTCCATCATCCTCTCCCTCCGGGGCACTCCCATTGGGTAATGGGAGGACTGTTGAGCCATCGAATGCTTTATTGGATAGTCCTAGTACTGGGACATTGGCTGCGTCCGGCATTGATCCCTAATGAACCACCAGCAGCAATTAGAGACTGTCAATTCATGTAAGGAAACATTATCTACTTTTAATGGTTCTTTTATGCCACATAAACTCTCAAGCAGCCCGGCAATAGTTTTCGGCTCATCGAAGACCCTCAGTAGTTTCTCGTCTGCACCAGAAACAAATCCGCTCCCACCCAGGCTAGCTATACAATTGATATCATACCCATGGATCTGCGGCCTCGAAAACTCATGCCAAGAATTCAGACCTTCACTCTTCCTAATCCATTCTGCAGAGAGCCTCGTAGTCTGGTCCAGCCCAGTCGAGAGTAGATATCCGCCCGCCTTTCCCCACGAGCAGCCCATTGCCTCTTTCACATGCCCTCCTATACCCACACTCTGAGCCCATCGACCATCTTGGGGGTTGTATTTCCAAAGCCTCCAGGACCCGGTTTTACTTAGTGCTACGACTGTCTTTCTGTCCGGACCCCACAACCCCATCCACAGGCCACCAGCAGAACCGGTTGCGGTAGAGGCCCCCTTATAATCAGATATCTCTCCTAGCCGAGAGGTAGTGAGCCAGATTCCTGAGGATTCGTCGGGTGCCCAAATGGAAAGTGAGTTGTCGGCAGATGTTGACAGTAGTCTCAAACCTGGCTCATCTGCTGTCTGGGGCCTCCATACCGCAGTGTATATCCAGTCTTCATGACCCATGAGCAATGCCTCAAAAGTGACGGACCACACCCTATCACCCTCAGCTCGAAGTTTGTGAGCTTTGTTAGATAGACGGTTGCTAAGACCGAAAGTTTTACTCTCTCCTTCGGCCGCTGCTGGCGGTAGCTCTTCTCCAGGATGTATACGCCACAATCGGATATATTTGTCCTGAGACGCAGAGGCCAATATCAAATCGGATTCGGGATTAGAGTAGTCCTCGGGAGTAAACGCAAGAGATCGAATCCAATTTTCATGGCCGGATAGAGTAGCTTGGTGGAAAAACTGAGATGAGGGCGAGGGGGACAGGTATATTGAGATTGATGATGCGGATCCTGACACCGCCAGTATAAGGGCTGGGGGACTTGATGAAGATGAAGAAGGAAGGACCGATAATGCTAACGCCAAGGGATAAAACTTGGGTGCGGTAGAGAAGGTTTGAAGAAGCTTCACATCTAATTTCCCTTTAGATAAAATTGAGAGACTGAATACAGCAACTATCCCATCCACCGAAGCCGATACAAACACCGAAGGAAACCGAGAACATGTTGCAATAGCGCTTACGGAAGCCTTGTGAACCTCCTCGGCAGCGTAGCAAAGACTAAATGAATTCGAATCTTCAGGGCATTGCCAGATACGGAGTGACCGGTCAACCGATCCGGAAATAATGATGTCCTTCGCTAAGCCTTGGCCTGGTAGAAATCGAACCACGTTAACGCGATCAGTGTGCCCTTTGAGGGTGGAAAAGACTCCACAGTATTCAGGGTCCTAGGAATTTAAACAATCTTAGTCACGAAATCAAAGGAAAGCAAGACTTCGCACTAACCAATGGATCCCATAACGATATGCATCTTCCAGCACCGAAAGCGAGAAGCCCAGAAGATGACCAGTCTGCAGCCGCTGGGTTCCGATTCCCTCCAATGGAAATATATGAGCAGCTAACCTCCGTCATGACACAAAGGGCCTGTTTGGCAAAAATGGGACCGTTCCGTTGGGCGAGCGTTTCTGCTGTGAAAATAGCCTTCTCTCCGTTTCGAAACGGAAGGGAAAGGGCGATTTTTATGGGGGAACGGAACGGAACCGTTGCATCCAAACAGGCTCTTGACGATTTGTGGATGGATGTTTCTATAGGGGTTAGAGCGTGTGGCAGAGATGGAAAAAAAAGTTTGGTGGCCGCGGGGTGAGCATTGCGGCTCTTGGTGGGGGGTTCACAATCAGCCACATAGTGTAACGTCCCATGTGACGGCACGGCTGTGCTGTACACTAGCCACAAAAGCTCTTTTGGAAAAGAAAACAATGGATAGAAATTAAAAATAGGGGGGATCTGAGCTTTCTGCCATTTCAGCCCCTTTTTCTCACCCCCCACTCGGTCCTCGGAGCTTTATCTTCGCCACCAAAAGAACTGCCTTCGAACCACACAGGGAATAACAGTTTGAGAATATGCAAAAGATATCAACATATAATAAACCCAAAGTTAAAATCTTTACCGTTGCTGACACACTCTGTTAATTTATCAATTTCTCGGCCCCTTTGATCCTCTTGAATCTTGATTGGCCATCATCCGCTTTCTTGTCTTTAACTGGGAATAGTGCCCTCTTTTTGTGTCCCAGCCTTAAATCTTGCTGATTTGATTTTCCTTTCCTTTTCTTTCCGTTCTTTCCTTAGCAGGAGGGACTTCCTTTCGGCTTCCCCTATCCCTCTACCACCCACCATCTCCAGCTTCCTTTGTTTTCCCTTCGAAATATATACCCGCTGACCCCCCTTACCTTTCCATCTGCTCCTTGCAGTAACATCCTCAACTCACCCAGTCATTCTTTAGCACTTCCATCCCGTTTTTTTATTTTCATTTGAGACCTTGGCCTGTTGTCCCCTACCCGCTCCAACCGTTGCTTACGACAACCATCTTCAACCACAATAACGAGATCCTTCTAGCCACCTAAGCTACAAAGCATTTACAGTATGGCCGAGAAAGAGAAACAAGACGCTTTCCGCGTCGATATTCCTAGCAATGATAAAGGATTTCCCCCTCCTTCACCACGTGGACCTCCTGCGTCCTCGGCGGTGAGCAATCCATTGCTTCCAATTCTCAGTTACTGCGGAGCCAGCATTCTCATGACCGTAACGAATAAATATGTGTTATCGGGATATGACTTTAACTTGAATTTCTTCTTGTGTATGGTGCAGGTAAGCGTTTCCCCTTTCCTTTCTCTCGTGTGTTCTGGAGGTTGGGCGTATTGGGCGGCTACTGATCAGTGTAACTGCTTAGAGTATTGTTTGCGTGGTCGCCATCGCCATTGGCAAATCAATGGGTTATATCAAGTATCGGGACTTCAGCATGGACGAAGCTCGAAAATGTATGTATTTTTTTCTCTTTTATCTCTCTGAAGCTAGACTAGACGCATCGTATAACAATTATTTCTGCAGGGTTTCCCATCTCTGTTCTTCTAATTCTTATGATTTACACTTCCTCCAAAGCCCTCCAATTCTTATCGATCCCGGTCTATACCATATTTAAGAACTTGACCATTATTTTGATTGCCTATGGCGAAGTTCTATGGTTCGGTGGCTCTGTAACCGGAATGGCGCTCTTCTCATTTGGCTTGATGGTTCTTTCTTCCGTCGTTGCGGCATGGGCCGATATCAGTGCCGCCATCAACAACTATGGTCATAGCTCTGATGAGACCGCCGCTGCTTTGAGCACACTAAACGCCGGATATATCTGGATGTTGATCAATTGCTTGAGTTCTGCTAGCTATGTCTTGGGAATGAGGAAGAGAATAAAGTTGACTAACTTTAAAGATTTCGACAGTATGTCTCTCTTCGCTTAATTACCTCTGTACATCACTAACGCTTCCTTGTAGCTATGTTTTACAACAACCTTCTTTCCATCCCTGTTCTTTTCTTCAGCTCCCTCCTCTTTGAGGACTGGTCTTCTACCAACATCAACCTAAACTTTCCCGAGGACCGTCGTAATAACATAATTATTGCTATGATTTTCTCCGGACTTTCCTCCATCTTTATCTCATATACTTCTGCATGGTGTGTCCGGACCACTTCGTCTACTACCTATTCCATGGTCGGTGCTCTTAATAAGCTCCCGCTTGCTATTTCCGGATTGATCTTTTTCGATGCTCCTGTTACTTTCTTCTCTGTCACGGTAAATTGCCCTCCCCATCGCCGATGGGATACCTCCTAACAGGTATATTCTAGGCTATCGCCATTGGTTTTTTCTCTGGACTCGTTTACGCTCTTGCGAAGGTTAAGCAGTCCCAGTCGAAAACTGGAGTTCTCCCAACGTCCAACCCTACCATGAGTGCTAGCTCTCAGAGCATGAGAGATGGATTTGGTCAGAAGTCGTAAATACGGTTCGATTTTTGGCGGAGGCGCGTAAAGCACACGTGACTTAAGTCAACGAGAAAACAGAAATAGAGTCGGACAAAAGTGGTGCTTGTTTCCCGGCCGCTGTCATGCGGATTTGAGATGGATTGAGGTGGCAATTGGGAGGGGTGTTACGTTTTGTTGTTTTTAAATTGATAGGCGGTTCTTACCGCATATTTCCTGGCGCAAAAAAGAAAGTTGGGTTTCCTGAAACACATTTCTCTACGGCATTATCTTCCTTCTTTTTAGTTTTATCTCCTGTATCAACCATATTTTCTTTCCAGGAGGATGTTTCGTTTCATTTCATGTGCATTCTTGTTGGAGAGTACTAGCGTTTTTATTTAGACTTTTTTCCTCCTTTCTTCCTTCTTTCTCTCTGATTGGATACCATAACCATTGTGTATATATAGAGACCATTACTGAGGTTTGCTCAAGAACATATCGTGGGGACGCCCCCTCCTCCCCTGATTCTTCCTACTCCCATCGCAACAGTGTAAAGATACCAAATCCAATCCAGCCCAGCCCGACCCGATCCAACTAAAACAACCTCCTAATCCCAACGCTCATTTGACTTTCTTCCCCTCATCCTTCTCCTTCCCACCATCACCATCTCCATCAACCATCTGAACCTGCACCCCACCGGCAGGCAAATATGTCAATGGATTCCTCTTGTAAATACCCCAGGGCGGGACCACTGCTAGGAACGCGATCACCGTGCCGCTGAGCCCGATGTAGACAGTATATTTGAGATCCGAGAGGACGTAGCCGACTATGAAAGCTAGTGTCTGAAGTGTGAGAGAAAAGATGTCTATAAGCTATTTGTATCTATTTATCGTAAGGGGTGGGGAATAATTACCCCTGCAAGAACGAGGATTGCGGTCGTGAGGGTTTCGGCGAGACGCTGACCTTCGAAGTCCTAGTTTTTTCAGTTGCTCAGGTTAGTTGATGGCGGCGGGGAGGGGCGCGGGGAGAGGGGGAGCAAGTTACGATGAAGCCGTCGATTATACTTTTGATTTGGTCCATGTTTTTTAGAGGGGGATGAAGGGGAGGGAAGAGAAGAAAAGGGGGACCTCTTTCTCGTTGTCGCTAATTAGGAGAAAGTGATACCCGGCAGTGATGGTGGAGGTGATGGTTGCGATGTGCCTAACTGAGCTTGGATGGAGGTGAGCTGAGTCTTGCGGATCTGGCCTTTCCTCTCAGGTGGAACTTGCCGGCGGGTTAGGGTTGTCTAGATCTAGGAGGTGTAGGGGATGTTGGTTGGGTCATCAGTCATCACTCGAAGGATTACGGCGCCATATGTTGAAATAATGGCTTCAATGTGACGGAAGGATGCCTGGTTAGGCATAGCGGATGCTCGCTCATTACTACTGTATATAGATACCTCTCTGAGGTATAAGTACCATTGTCTTGTACATAGACAACGGACAATTCTTATCTTTATTCTAAAAGCCTACACTTCTCTACTGAACTTCTAGTACCACCGTACACCTCACATACGAGATATTCCGACACCATACTTATTTGAAAGTGCATTTCTGACTTTCTGACAACTCACCAATGATACCCAGGGAAACGGTCCACTTGCTACACAGTCTTATGCGCTCTGCCACCAGTCGCAGAAAATTACTGACTGTGCATAAGGCACTACCGTAAAAATTCTTGAAATCCGCCATCAAAGGAAGTGCCAGGGTACCGTAAAAACTCGGTAGATCCACTATCGTCGGTCTCGATTACACCATCTCACCAAAACCACAACAAGCTTAGAATAGTAGGTTAACGAAATAACGAATACCAGCTAATGAGATCCAACAAGTACATCTTGTCGGGGAAACACTATTCCTTCTCGGGGTGTTTCGTCTCGGATTGCGAACACCAAGGGCCCGATTTCCGATAGTGGATCTACCGAGTTTTTACGGTATGGGATGAAGTATTTGTGTATACATTGGGAAAGAGGGAGGGAGGGAGAAAGAGCCTCCCATCGGGGGATCGGTCCATAACTTCGTGTACGCGTACAGTAGAATGTTTCTAAAGATATTTCATTTGCAACAAAAATGCCGTACAGGCGAGAAAAACGTTATATGGAACTGCTAGACTTCCAAAGACAGGATAACGAACACACCCACCACCACCAGTGCATCATATTCTACCTCAATTTTATCACAACTGCCTCACAAAAGATATCCTTAAGGTCTATATTGACATACGTGAGCCTTCCAGATATCAGCACAAGACTGGCACAATTTCAGTAGCCTACTGCAGTAACCAAGAAATCGACATACCATACAGTCAAGCTGCGCTATTAGAGGGAGCAGAAGCTGTCTGAGAAGTGCGATCTGAGCGTTGAACTCGGGGGGCTGCACCCGTGGGAACAGTAATTGCAGCCGTCATAGGTCGTGGCGGGCCTGGCTGCCTTGTGATAGCGTTCTCAGGCTGGCGTTGAGAGCCTTCTGGGTGCTCGCTGGGGTTCGAAGGTCTGAAGCAACAAACGAACTGGAGACCTTCGCAGGAAATGAGCTTCAAAACGAATTGGATCATTTGTTTTTTGTTGGAATGATGGTGCGATTAAAGACTATGAATAAGAAGGGAGGGGGGGGTGAGCGAGCTATGAGGAAATGAGCAGCATTTTCCGTCTGTAAAGGGAGAGGGGGATGAGGCTATATAGCAGTCATCCAGGTATTGTCTGTTATCCTATTGTATCGGAGATGGAGAGTTGTGGTAGACTCTGCCCTACTCGGATAATCACTGGCATTTTGTCCAGGGCCTTGCTCTTGAGCAGGCTAAGGCAAGCCTCTCCGGGCCAGAGAAAAAAAAAATTATTGTTCGTTCATAGCCTCCAAACTGGCCAGCCAACAAACAGCTGGGAGCGGGTACTCGACCACCTGTAGAATCTTCTTTGCCCAGGTGGTTTTCTAATGGAGTGGGCAATTTTATTTGCTGTTTACGGAGGGAGGGCAGGGAAAGTCCAAGAGGGATTCGAGAGTGAGCAAGGATAAGAAGATCGAAACAAAAAGAGGCATGGTATGGTGCCGGGCACTTGGATATGAGCGGTGACAGAGCAACTCATTTGCTTACATAATACAAAAGAATCTTCGAAAACCACCATACATGGGGTTTTTCGAAATTTTACTATCCCCACTAATATTGCTCTGGTTGAGAATCAGAAAGCATAGAATTAGAGAGGAGTGTCTTCTGAGCACTTCTACGAAGCTATATCTTCTTGGGGATGTGGTTTCTGGTTGATTTCAAGTGCCCGGCACTATCTCCTGGGCTGCTGAAACCGTGGAAAATTTTGTGCCGCCCCTGTCAGTTTCTAAGACACAGATGACTAAGGTGCCTTCACAGTATTCTTCAGTGATGCTATGAGTAGATATGATCATATAGCCTGGTTTTGTTAGTTACTACAAATTCGCAGACATGCAAACCTCAGACCATAGCCAAATTTGGTTATATGATCATATCTACTCATAGCATCACTGAAGAATACTGTGAAGGCACCTTAGTCATCTGTGTCTTAGAAACTGACAGGGGCGGCACAAAATTTTCCACGGTTTCAGCAGCCCAGGAGATACGTCTATGTCAAATAAGAAAGTGTCTTATACTGTACTATCATCATTCGCCCACAAATCATCTTATTGCTTCTTTCCAAATACAGCAGTACCGTTGTGGAGCCAAGCACTTGTCTTGTCTTTCTTTTATTTTTCTTATGCAGAAGGGGTCCGGTGTTTGAGTCGTCATGCTTGGGGTGAGTGAGGGTAAGTGCGGAACTAGAGACCCACAGCTGGACTAGCAACAGCAGACCAAACACCCAGAATAGAAGCCGCAAAGTCTTTCTACTGAGGGCACTTGGACCTCCTCTGCTATTAGAAACTGCTTTATCTTTTTTTTTAGTACCCTCAGGGTCGTTTTTTCTGCCCTTGGGTCAGTAAACGGCGGTTGCCGCTTCCGGACATTTAATCTTACCCTAAGTACAGGTATGTAAGGTGACGACTGTGGTTGGTAAAGGTTCAGAAAGCAATAATAAAGAATGTTGGTTATCTTTGGTTGGTTAGACCGAACCTGGGATGGCCGATCTCTGTGCTCTTTCACTTCACTTACCTCACTTCGCTCCACTCTTTTCTTCACTTCACCTCACTTCGCTCCACTCTTTTCTTCACCTCACCTCACTTCGCTCACTCTTTTCTCCACTTCACCTCACTTCGCTCGCTCCTTTCTTCACTTTGTTTCGCTTCACTTCACTTCGCCCACTTCTTTCTCCACTTAATCCACTTGACCCCACTTCGCTCTTCACTTAATCCACTTGACCCCACTCCGTTCCTTCACTTCACTTAATTCGCTTCACCCCACTTCGCTCACTTCACTCTTCACTTCGTTAAATTTGTCATTTACTCTTCAATCTTTATGATCTAGTCTAGTTCTTCCATTCCCGATTCACTCGTCAATTTTGTGACCCGATTAGATCCTTGCGTTCCAGGTTTCACTCTTTAATTTTTATTACCCAGTCAGAGTCTTGCATCTCAACTTCACTCTTCAATTTTCATTATCTAGCTAGAGTCGATAATACTCTTCCTAAATTGCTAGAGCCACCACGCCCACCGAGTGCATCAAGGGAGCGTCACACAGCCTGCAGATTTCACCTTGCAGGGGGAATAGTGGACTTAAGAAAAACGCGGTAGATCCAAGCGGCTGAGTGCTGTTAATTCTTGACCACTTGATCTCCACAGGTGGACCAATTATCCTTTGGGCGGTCTGAAACACTTGAATTCGTTACTGGCCAGATTAGGCAGCCGACGGCTCTACTTGGAGAGGAAATAGGCGCTTTTAATCATTTTTGGGCTCGAATGACTCAGCGTTTGTGGTCAGCTTAAATATTCCCCCCATTCAAATCGCTCCAAAATAGCTAGTAACGAATTCAAGTGTTTCAGACCACCCAAGGGATATACCAAGCCGGGATCCCAGAACTAGAATCTCCTGAACTTAGCACGCCACACGAATTTCCGCGCACCTTAAACCGAACAAAAAGTGAGACCACCCCGCGCAGTAGCCGAAATCAAGGCTTATCTTAAGGTGCCGGCACCATGCCCCACCTGCTAGGCTAGTACTTTCACCGCTTTTGGAAAGGTGAGGAAGAAAAAAGTTGATCGCTGGCGTTTTATTGGCTCTGCGCCCTGTACATATATAGCGAGTGATATCGCATGACCCCAAGGGACCTTAAGGCTAGCACAAAACAGTGGGTTGGCTTGTGCTCCTATCTAGACCACCCGAGGCACCGCCTAGAACGATGTTCGACTCAGAGGTCTCGTATGCGGTTCATATGATAGTTTCTTCCTCCCTTTCTTCTCTTTTTCTTTTTCTTTTTTCCACTTCACTAAGCCCTAACCCCCCGCACCACCGCTATCCCTATCTAATATCCACTTGTTAATTTTGCTTTATTAGAACAAAATAAAAAACACATCATTCAGAGGAATAACACTTGGGTTTCTTGCCACAAGGGGCCCCCTTATTGATATTCACCAGCGTTGTAAAAAGTATTAAAAGAAGCAACAATGGACTCTGCAGCACGATTAGAAGATACAGGTGTTTAAGGGATTCAAGAGATAGCTGAAATAGCTGCTGAGCTGGCTACTATGCACCAGATGAGTGGTTCATGACCTGACGCTCTGAGCGCCAAATCATGCGAAATAACGAAGAAAATGGGTGGCTTCCCCCTGTCATACCACAACACCATTTTGCATTTTTTCACTTCACCGATTCCAACACCAATCAAGTCCAAAGTTAAAGATGGCTCCAGCCAGTGTTCCCAAGCGTCCAGTCCGTCTGTCTTTTCACTAGGACGGGACGGACGCTGTATTTTCTACCCTTGCCCGGGACGGCCTGGGCCCTACAGGCTTTTCGAGTGATAAGGTGTGATTCGGCTGTAAAATGAAACGTAACTTATGTCCACCACAAGAGGAGCCATTGCTAGCACAACACAGGACCAAGTTGACATCCTTACTCCTCTCCAATCATGGAAGCAACCATTGCAGTCCTGAGATTTATCAGGGAGTAACAACAGGAAAACTTTAACATAGTTGGAGCTGCCCTACTCTTCCAGGGTCCGGGAACCCCAACATATAATACAACACCGATTTAGAGGTTACGGCCAAACCGTTGAACATATTCCAAGAGGCAGCCAAGCTGGATGGCAGATTCTCCCCGACCGCAGCCCGTACTGTAAGAACTTGAACAATTAGACCGTATGCCAGGGAGTCCAAAATTCCCCCTCTAGGAAAGGAGCGAAAAACACACCAGAAACATGCTTCCCCTAGATAAAAAAAAAAAACACAAGGAAAGGCAAGTCCAACGTCCCAGCACATCGTCCAATTATTCGAGTTTATACGGCAATTGGCACTATCAGTAGTCTTACGGCTTTAACGTTAAGGTGGAGTCCCTGGATAAGCTAGGGAATGGAGGGTGCCTGCATGAGTTGAAGGCGTATTGCGTCATTGATGCCCTGCCAGTAGCCACCTTGAGTGATCTGGCGCTATTCAGGGGAGAGGGGGGCTGGCCAGGATTATTGAGGCAATTATAGAACAGGATCAAAGATAAATGAATGAAGCCTAGCGCAGGAATGTGAACAGATAAATTATTCTTATCCCTCCATCTTCCCTATTTTTATTAAAACATGAGAGGAAAAGAATATGTGTACATCGCACATGCATCCAGTCCTCCGGCCAGTTCTACGGTAGCAAAAGACTAATATGAAAAACTTTCCCCATCAATCACAAATTGAAAGAAGAAAAGACCTTCAGCAGCACCACCGAACAGCACTGCTCCCAAGACATCCAGAAAACTCGACAGTGGCTATTGACGATTTGGAACCCCCCCGCATTGTCAGCGGGTGGCCATCTAATCCCATATCACAATGGCTTCATGACCAATAGTGGTCCCAGCCCGGACCTTGAATTAATAGTACTTTTTCGCTGTCTCTCCATCATCTTGTACCTTCTCTCCAGACGCAGCTCCTATCCGGCAAAATATGCTGCCAACTGAAGCCATTTTTGACCTTGGCCAGGAGCCTATCTTGCTGATGATGACAATCAAGAGCCAGAAACTCTGACAGATCGTCCATATCCGTTAGCGGTGTACGACAGGATCCACCGTCCACAAAAGTATAACCACGCATAAAATCCATACATGCGTCTAGAAATTGCGGAATGAAGACGGGGAATGTGACCGGCTCGCCCCGCACGAATTTGACGTTTTGATCACCAAGTACTTGTAGCATGGACAGGAAACCCAGATCTGTGGGGCCCCGAGCCGGATGAAACCCTGATTCCACTAACACACAGCCGTAGCCAGCCACATGCGGGACCTGGATCTTCTTGATGTAGACGGTAAGACAGTAGAAGTAGAATTTCTCGATACAGAGACTAATATACCACTGATCATCACACCTCTTCAATCGCCGGGTGGACCGACGGTCCATGCGCTCAGCCCTATAGCAGACCCTAGGATGCTAGACTTATCGACCTTTAGCCACTCGCCAGTTTCCACTAAGGCCTCGTATATGGGTATCCCCTGCGAGGTTCTGATCAGGACATCCAATATCTAGTATAGCCATGTCAGTTATGAGAACTGGGCAATCATGAAGGGGTATAAAGATTGCATACAGATCCTTTGTATTCCGGAAGCCCCACCCACTGTAGTGCACAACCCCCAGCCATGATAAAAGGATGGTCATGGGCGCTTAGGGCGGCAAAAATGCTCACCAGGGAGGCAGGGCTTGGTGACCACAGTTGTCATCCGACCTATGCACTACCAGTATACGTGTTGTGGGAGATGGCAAGTTTGAGAATTTCGATGAATAGAGTTGATCTGGTGGGGCTGCGCTGGGTGGTGATGTCGTTGTGTTGGAGAAAGGACAACAATTTAAAGTATGGCCAGCCACGTTCACTCAAGGACGCAGTAGCGCCTTAGCAGAGTTCTGCTGCCTATCGTAAGACAAGGCAATCTGGAGAAGATCGCAGGCTATCTAGGAGGGGCTTGAGGTTTCTTGAAGCAGTTGCAAAGCGATCTGGCCATTCCATTTTTGTTCACAGGCAGGCTTTCTATGGAAGGTTTGTTCCAAAATGGAGATTAGAACTCTCCATGGAGATACCCAAATTATTGAGTTGATACAGCAGTGGACAAGCTACAAGGGGGGTTCAAAAATGTATGGTGGAAATCGTCCCCCGTGTTAATCCGCGTGGATGCTTAACAAACTGCCAAGAAAACCGAGTGATCAGCTATGCATGTACTGGTTTTGCCCTTGTACGCATGCATGTGTATGATGCTTACTGACATGTATCTTAGGCGCCCGTTTTTTTTTCCCCTTTCTTTTTCAGCTAATCCGCATAATTAGGCGCTACTGGTAAAAACTCTAATCCTTCCCAGGAACTTTGGACTCAGAATGGGAGACTACAGGGCTACCAGAAATGGTGACTTTCAAGTGGTTTTATGGTGTTTTCTTCGCTATTGCAGCACTAAATATCACTCCTTCTCAGATTCTTGGCTAAAAATCCCTTGTTAATCTGCCCGCCCATACAATTTCACCAAACTTTACTGCACCTTCCCACCCCCGCTTCAGCTCATTTCCCTTATCCCTTCTATTAATATCTTTTGCCTATTGATTTTAAAAGCCATTTACAGAAGGAATAATCCTCATTTGTTTTGGTTGAACTACAGCCCCACCGCCAAGTTTTGGCATTTTTGTGGTTGTCGAGGTGTTGATCCCCAGTGTCCAGAACAATACCTGGAAACGGGGGAAGGATTTTCTTCATCTTCCTTCTCCTTGGATACGCGCTATTGTGCAACACTCCGTATTTTGCCTTAAAAAAAGGTCACAGGCGGTGGAAAGAGGATGTCGAAACGAAACACCTCACCTACCCCTAAAATACACTTGAATCTCTGTCCTACCTCTAACGGCTTTTTTTTTCCCTTTCTTCGTTCCTTCCTTCCCATCGCGGTGACGGGAAGAAGCTGTCGTGCAGGTACTTGTACGATCATGGATAAGGTGGGGGGATTTTTTTCCCTGCCAGGCACAAAAGTGCAGGCGGTAGATTCCGAAATGGGTGCCTTTTTTTTCTTTTTCTTCTTTTCGACGATACTAAGCTCGAGTACCGGTAGATGTGGCTCTTCTAGCTTACCTTAGCTGTTGCCAACTACTGGTCCATTCATAAAGTGTCCGGACAAAAAATGCCAAAGAACCGCTGTTTTACACCGAAATTTGAGGATCTTGTCGCCTCTGTTTCCGGATACTTTACGGGTCAGCAAGCAGCTGTGCGAATATCGGGAGAGTGCTGAGTTCCGTGGGGGAGCGCACGGGATGTGGCGGTGTTGGGAGAAGTTAAGCATCCATCGCGTTTTTTTTGGAATGCTTGGTTGACTTGGGAATTTAGAGGGGAAGTCGATCGCGGGTAAATTAAGGTACGGTCGCTAGCGGCGTTTGAATGGGATGCCGTTACTTTATCGTTGTGATGTTCCTCCTGAGGTCATTGGGAATCATACCACGGATTTAACCAGAGGTTATTGGGACCTTTAGGCGCGACAATGGTTATTTTGGCTATGTATGGGGGAGAGTGGGCAGTTGGGGGAGTTAGTGAAACGGAAGTATTTGTGCGTTGTGCTGCAATGCAGCTCTTGCGATGGAATGTAAGTTACCCTTGGTGTGGGATTATTGGTATGGTGTTTAGTTTGTGTACTAGTACTTGTATAATAGGTTTGACCAATCAATAGGGGCATATAGAGTTGAAGTTGATACCTACTCGAGTACAAGTAAGAGGAGGAATCTTCCAGCCGGAAAAGGATAGAGGGAAAGGGCAGAGCAATACAACTAGGATGATAGAGGTTATGTGAGGTGGGAGAAGGGGAAGGGAGTGTGGCATTCACTTAATTCGGGGATGGCAGCGATGATTGATTGAAGGTGATGGGTGATGGACGATTTAACCCCTGTCAGCATTTTGTCCTGCTCCATTCTCTCGCCTTCCCTAGTCTGCATTTTATCATGGGGGGGAAGGGGCATGCCGTCAACCTCTAATTTCCTGAAAAGGACTCCACCACAACAAGGCAGGTGCTTGAGCTGGAGGGAAACTCTCATAGAGCAACTTGGGATGCTGTGCTCCTGTACCCGTAGGTTGTGAGCCCATGCGCACTAATACTCAAGTACAGAAAACAGTGACTCGAAAGGGAAGGGAAAAAGCGAAAGGGAAAAAATGGTTACTAGAAATAGAAAACGATTAAATATTAATTAATTATCAATTCCCAAGGTCAAGGTTACTACTGCACAGTACTGTATATGCGACAATAATTACAATTTCCTCTGCTGTAGAGCACAGTATAGTAGTAGTAGAAGTACAGTCGCATTGATTTCCTATAAGCCTATACAAAACTTCATTCTCGTGGCCGTTATCTGTGCCTATTGTCCAAACCTCCCCCCACGGTCCCCTCTTCCTTTTTTTTTCTGCGCCACTGTCCGCCGAGTTCTGTGCGTTGTATGTTTTTCTTTTCTTTTTCTTTTCCTTCATTACTCTCCCTTCCTCGAAACGCTTCATTTATGTACTCGAGTACAGTAATGGGTACCAGAACCTGCTCTGCTGTTATTTACTTTAGACATTGACTTGGCCCGTGTCTATCGACACTTTGCTTCTAACCCTATGGCACGGCCTGCCTCCTTCCGCTGTCCTGTCCTCTATTCTCTCTTGGCTTAGCTGGTCTGATCTCACTCACTTGCCTTCCTCACTCACTTGAACATTCTCTTCTCTTTCATTCATTCATTTCTTCCCATCATTCGGAATCTCCTCTCACCACCAAGTTGTAGTCAGTAAAACAGTAGGCAAACGGCGAGAAGAAACTATTTCTGAATCCATTCAATTTCAGATCACAAAAACAAGGCCCTCCTATTTTTTCTTTTCTTCCTGGTTGCCGTCTCTATATTTTTCGGTCGAATCGTCTCGCCAATCACTGGTTGCTCCAACCCCTCGCCCTACTTCACTCGTTGCCTTGATGTGCCAACCCATTACGCGCTCTCCTATTTCCCGTTAACCCTCATTCAACCTCTCTCACCTAACCAAGCTCAAACTCCACAACCTTTACTCCTCCTCCTCTTCCTTGACAACAAACCTTCGTTGCTTCTTCACACTCTTTAGTCTTGGATATTTCGGAGGAAAAAAAATCCAATCGTTTTATTCTCTCCTTACTGCTACTTTGTCTCGTCAAAGCTGGCGGCCTCTTCGACCATGGCTCCTGGGTTTGTACCTCTACATTCTTCCCTTGCTCTACCCTGTCCTTGTGTTAAGGGAGTATAGTTACTGACCACAAACATGACAGACTCGGTTCAGGATTCCGCTCCTTTTGGCATGCGATGACTTCAAACGACAGGCATGCGGGCCATGATTCCCCCTATAGATCTCATTCGAACATGGGCAATCAACACATTGGCGTCGGTCGTAACCCTGAATTACAATCCGTTACCTCACCAGGTGTCGACACTAGCCTCAATCTTAGCTACCGTGATGACAACCATTCTACTACTGCCCTCGCTTCCCAAAACGGCCTTTATTCCTCAAGGCCTCTAAATGGGAATATTCAAGGTCCGAATTCCCCCTATTCTCCAGGCATGAGGTCCGCTACTTTGCAGAGTGATGGTTCCCCAGGAGGAATAGCTCTACAAGACTTCGGCACAGACGGTTTACCTCCGCCTCCTCCTGTAAGTCACTCCTGGAGCAGGATTGACCGATGGTGCGAGGATAACTATCCTGAGCTATTTGATCAACTCTGCACTCCCGCGTCGGTAAATGATATCAACGAGTTGGAGTACAGCTTAGACTGTTCTCTACCGATGGAGGTGAGGGACTCGCTTCAGATTCACGATGGGCAGGAACGTGGTGGAATGCCTACTGGTTTGATGTTTGGTGCAATGTTACTGGACTGTGAGGAGATGCTGGATGAGTGGAAGAATTGGAGAAAGGTTGAGAAGGAGTATTTGGCCAAGCCGACACTTGCTCCGCCAACTCCAAATGGGGAGCCTGGACCATCTAGGTTGGAAACTAGCTCCATTGGACGCCAGAACCTTCAAGCTCGCCAAGAATCACAGCCGGAAGGTGCAGTTGTAAAGGCCTATGCCCATCCGGGCTGGATCCCTATGATCAGAGATTGGGGTGGAAACAACATCGCTGTCGACCTTGCACCTGGACCTAATGGAACATGGGGACAAGTCATTCTTTTCGGCCGTGACTACGATACCAAGTTTGTTGTTGCAAAATCATGGGCGCATTTTCTTGCGATGGTAGCAGACGATTTGGCAAGCTCTCATTGGTGGGTAGACGAGGAGACTCAGGAATTGAAGCTCAAGGATCCAAGAGCTCCAAGATCAGAGCCACCGTATATGGAAATTCTGCGGGTCCGAAATGAACGCAAATACGGAAGGCGCCGTGTCAGAAAATCAATGTCTCCGACACAGTCACCACACCCCTCTACTATGTCCCCGACGGCTTTCGGCGCAGTAAATGTACAGGGTCCACGTGGTGGCCTCGCCAGGCCTCCAAGGGAGGAAAACACAATGTCGAATAACCATCTCAAGCCGCCTTCCAAAAAACCAAGCAAACTTCTGCGAAGTGTCGCTGAGGAGCTTCCGGCTCCGATTCCTGTCCATACCAAAGTACAGAGTTCTTTGGCAAAGGGTCCTGCAACCAGTAACCTATTAGATGAACCTTTGCTTGAGGAGAAACTGTCCGATACTGTTCAGAAGCTAGAAGACGTTGCCCTGGATGACGACAAGAAGCTAAAGAGAGCTGCGAGCGATATAGCCTCGCACCCCCCTCCGCCGGCTACTGTACAGCGATCCAGTCTTGATGTATAGGTTTCAGGGCATAATACGGATGCGAGATAGAATGGTTTGACGTTTCTCATTTGTTGGCATCGGACGGATTAAGGATCGTATACTTATTAATTGGAGGGTTGTGTTGGCGGCACCTGGACACGGCTGCCAATATCATGGGATATTGATTGGTCTTGGGTCACTTTTTCCCAACCCTCTTCATTCAATTCCTTTCTTGTTTTTCAGCTTCTTATTATACCTTTGTCCTTTTTTCCCTCTTCTTTACTCTTGTGGGCGGTATTAGTATAAATCATGATGGTCGCATTGAAATGGTTTTCTTTCTTTTCTCCCCCAATTGTTCAACCGTTACATACTTTTTTCTCTTCTACTTCTCCCTATCCTCGATCTTCATATACTGTGCTATTAGTATCATCACCGTTGTCCTGTCCTTTTTACATGATAACTACAAAAGCTAGAGCATCCATCAATCAAGGAAGGGAGGAAAAAAGAAGTTACAAAAAATAATGGTGTACACCATAACATCCCTTTTTTCCATCCATCCATCCATCAATAAATAAATCTCTTGTATACATTCCTCTACCTTTTTCTTGCCCTTTTTCTTCTGACGTTTTACATTCTTGATACATCGCTGCGCGTGTCTGTCTTCTTTTCCTCCATCCGTCCGGCAGTGTAAACCTAGGCCGCTGTCTGTGCCCTGTATTGCACATCTTCGAGACAGAAGCCTTCCCACATGTCAACTAACTTTTTCAAACCTTGGCCTTTAGCATTTTGAATAGAATTTAGCATGAAATACTTTTATTTGTTAATTATTGGGGCGTTCGAGTGGCGCTGCGTGAACCCGTTACTGCGCCTCACGATGGCTAGCGGCTAAACACGGCGGAACAGAGTACCGCATTAACTGGCAAGGACCGCCTGGCACTAGTAGGTTGGTTTAGAGTTGCGCTAAGTGTGACTGGCCTTAGCGAGGTGAAAAAGTGTTATGTGGCAGATTAAAGAGTTTAAAAGCAACATCACTCTGAATGCTATTACCGTAGTAGGATTTTTTACAAAGCTGGATAAGCTTAACACAGAGCATAGGTAGGGAAGAGGAGTACCGGTATTCTGATGGGTTTAAGTTATAAAACTAATGAAGAGGTAGTTTTATCAAAGCACAGATAATGCCTACCGAGGGTGACCAGAGAAATGCAGTTATACGATCGAGCAATCGGCCAGGAACTGCCTCCGCACCACTTATCCAAAAGCCACGCAAAGTCTACCCAGCTCGAAAAGAGATCCACCGTTTCTATACACGTGAGTTTAAGCTAGAGGTACTATCATATTGGGTGCATCATAAGATTGCTATAGGGCCAACGACCTTTAGGGCTCCAACTCAGAAGGAAGTTTCAGTCCGCTTTCTGGTTCCTGAATCAACAATCCGCGGTTGGAAGTCAGAGTCTGCCATGAATAGCATTGTGAATGAAAAGAAGCACCAGCAAGGAGTGGGGAAAGGAGAGGCAAAAATGTCTGCTGGTCGGTGGCCAGAGATGGAGAAGCTACTCTATGCTGAATACCAGAAGCGGAGAGAGGAGAGGAAGGCTGTAAGAAGAGGATGGCTAAGAAAGGTTGCTATGAAGTCGTTCATTGTAGCCTATCCTGAGAAGGATGTGAGCGCCTTTGTCTTCAGCAATGGGTGGTTTGCCGGGTTCCTAGCTAGGCATCAGATATCTATCCGACTCACTACCAACAAATCCCAAAAGATTCCATCGGACTACATCAGTGTTTGCGTGAAGTGGGCTCAATTTAATCGGCGGAATTCTCAGGTTCGCCTAGGGCTAGATACTCTGCGAGTAGTGGGCCGATATCTACTCTCCTCTATTTGCAATATGGACGAAACACCACTACCCTTTGAGTTTCTTGAAGGTCAAACCTACGCTGATAAGGGTAGTACTACAGTCCAAGTTAAAGCTACTCGTAGTGGCTGGGACAAAAGACAAGCCACGATCATGTTTTGTGTTTTTGCAGATGGAGCGATGCGGGTACAACCTTTAATTATTTTTAAGGGATCAGACAATCTTACTCGACCTACCGACATTCAAAGAAGAGCTACTGAATACAGTCGCTATGATCCTCGAGTCAAAGTCATTTTCAACCCCAATGCTTATGCAAATGAATCTGTACTTGTTGATTGGATAACCACTCTGCTAGTGCCGAACCTACCTCCTGGTCCAAGGCTTCTCGCAATGGATGTGGCTAAATTCCATAAAACAAACCTTGTTTTATCTACCCTACGGTCACATAATATTATCCCCTCACTAATACCTCCAGGATGTACTGGACTTTTACAGCCCCTTGATGTTGCTATTAACAAGCCTGTAAAAGATATTCTCTGAAGCCTTATAGAAGAAGCCTTAGACAAGTATGAGATACAACACAATGAGGACTTAAGAGAGACTACAAGAGCTAGTGCTGTAGAAGATCGACGTGTATTGGTTCAAAGATGTGTGGCAGAGGCTTGGCAGATCTTTTCTACAGAAAAGAGAGATGTGGTAGTGCATTCCTTCTGGAAAGTCGGACTTTCACTCCCTATTGATGGCTCTTGTGACGATGAGCTGTCGGTCAAAGGTATTTCAAAGGAGGAATTTGTAGTGGGAAACTGGCAATTGTCTGAAATAGACAACGGGAATGTGGTACCTGCATTAGACGAGTAGCATAGAACAGCTATTTCAAACGGGGTGGAGTTGGATTCATGTACAGAATTAAGTTAACGCTAACGCTGATTTTTTTTTTTTTATATGTCACTAGTGTCTTAGAAATTGCGCTAAAGGATCACACTCTAAATGGACGTACTAGCGGCAGGCGGTCCTTGCTAGTTAATGCGGTAGTACTGGGGGTGGGTCAAAAAGGTCGGAAAACTTTAGGTGGCGAGACAAGGATTAGAAGAGTTGATCAGCGAGGGTGGGCGGAAAGGGGAAGACTGTTACATGATGCCATTAAACCTGAGCAGTTTAACAGAGTGATTGTCAATGTACCTGGAAATCCTATTGAGAGTGTAAAGGGAAAGATCAAGGCCAGAAGGGGGAAAGGGAAGCAAGGCTTTTGGAATACTAGTAGTCCTTTTAAGAGACTCAAATAAATGAATATATTGAACCACATATCAGCAACCTACCATCGATGTGGTCATGTAGCAGGTGCCAGACACCAATACCTTCAATCCGGGTCTCTGGCTTTCTGCAAGACAAGAATTTTTCCATTGAAGCAACCAGTCCCCCAACGACCCCGCCTGACCCTGCCGATCTTTTTTTCCGACCTTTTTGACCCCCCCCTAGTACATGACGTTTTCGTTTCTCATTTTTAAAATGGCTTTCATGTGTCATGTTATCATGTTTCCTTAAATAGCCGCCGCCCTCACGGTACAGTACGGTACCTGGGATGGCGCATCGGTAGGGCAGAAGAATCTTTCCACGAGCAAGCGAGGAGGGGTACAATTGGAGACTCGGAGCTGTGCTCCGTTTGTTTGTGGCGAATGAATTACTCGGACGCAGGATCGGTACCTGGCATATCCCTGTTTGCTCTAATTATCAGCCGTGGCGAGAGGGACTAGAAATGGAAGACCGGGGGGGAGGGAGGGTAGGTTGTCACGCGAGTGAGGGGTTATGATGGTGGGTTTCTTATCATACGGTTCATATCATACCCATTCATTGCAGTTGACTTAGGTGAAGCGCCGTTGTCGGGGTCTTTGTCCGATTATATGCTAGCTAACTAGTCTACCTGGGCTCACTAACTAGTATGTTGGAATATTGACGCGCTCTGGTTGTGTTTGATGTATTATACTATATCATTTACATCAGTTGAAAGTTCAAAATAGGGAGGGCTATCGGTGTCGTATGATAGATAGTTTAGGTCACTCATGAAGCTAACTCTAATGCCAGGCAACCCACAGGAGAAATATCCGGTACGACTTAGAGCGAGAAAGGCTTTCAAAAAAAATAGACAGGCAGATCAATTCATCCGTTGGATCCGAATTCCCACTCTCAATTCAAGCCTTTGTCTTAGCACATACAGAAGCTAGCTTCTATTGGAGAATCATACACATCGTCAGTTTCAGTAAACGTCACATCCCTCAAAGTTTTCTCTCCTGCTAAACTTGAGTTGAACATGTATTCTAAGTTAACCTCGATCAAGGCAGCCACCTAGAGGGTCGAAATCTCCCCGCGAAATGTATCTGTAGTAATAACTGAAACGTTGGGTCATCGAGCCACTAGCTCCAATTAGGTAGGACCCGTATAGTCAGTCAGCAGAGCTTGCAGTCCACCACCAGCACGCACTAGCCTACGTACTGTACTGCCAGTCCGGCAAAAAAAAAGAAAGGAAAAAAGATAGGTTACTCGAGTGAGATTCCATGAAACGTGGGATGTGAATGAGGTCTTTCTCGTTGTTCTTTGGGGGGTTCAAACCACCCCTTCCCGAACGCCACTCTCGAAATCGATGGATATATTCTTTTGTGTTAAGATACCTTGGAGTTCTAACACTTGCTATCCGGCTATTGCGAGTGAAACTTGATTCTCCTACGGCAAACATCTGGTTTCTACCAGGCGGCGGGGGTGTAAAGCATGAGGGAGGTAGACCGAGGGGTACGTATTGGGTACGCCACGGATTGTAAGTATTTGACAACTGGGGCCAATGATTATCCCGGCACCACTTGGGACAACTTGGTTTAGAAGAAAGTAAGGATGGGTTAGAAAGGAAAGGAGAAGAAAAAAAGGAGAGAAGGGAACACGGGTAGTGAAAGTGTACCGATTCAGGCTTGTCTTTTGGCGTTTTATTTGTGTTTCTGCTTCCACTTCACGCCGGATTCAGAGGTGAAGGGTTGGCCAAAGAGGTGGATTAGACTGCTTGTTCCACCAAAGCGGACGGGTGGAAAATACCAGGAAGGGGTGGCAGTAGCTGTGTGGGGGAGGTTGCCGTGCGGAAGGTTGTCGTAGTGGGAGGTAACCGTGCCAAGGTTCCCACCACTTTGAATGACGCTAAGCGACCTCCAAAGCAGGTGGCACTCCGAGGGAGTGCCTAACAGTTCAACAATAGTAAGAGTTCAACGATAGAATAACCATCATACCACTTCTCATCGTGAACCATCCAACTTTTCACAAACCAAACCAACACTATGCCCAATGAAAAATATGCCGCTGAGGAAGCCAGAATTCAGCAAGCGATCAACCAAGTGTTCGACGAAGAAAGCCCAAATATCGCGGAATTGGCAGGCGAGTATGGTCTTCCAGAGCAGCGGTTGCGGGAACGCTGGAAAGGACGCCAGTCACGCCAGCAAAGAGAGTCACCAAACCGGAAGCTTACACCAGACGAAGAGCTTGGTCTATGTCAATACTTGAATAGGCTTGACGAGATTGGAATTCCAGCGCGTTCTTGTCATATCGCGTCTTATGCAAACTCGGTTCTTGTATCAACTCATTGTGATACCTCATCGCCACCCCCAGTTGTAAGCAGCATGTGGACCGGCCGCTTCCTCACACGTCATCCCGAATACAGCGTACGGAGGCAAAAGACCCTTGATGTCAATCGGAAACGGTCTCATGATCGTGATACCTTAAGTGCATGGTTTCAGCGGTTTCAGAAAATAAAAGAGGAGAAGGGAATCCAAGATACTGATACCTACAATTTTGACGAGACAGGATTCAGAATCGGCATTGGTAGAGACCAATGGGTGGTAACTCGCGAGGCTCAACGGCCTTTATTTCTCGCGAGCTCTAGTAATAGAGAACTGGTGACTGTTGTTGAGTGTGTGAGTGGAGATGGCGCGGTACTTCCTCCTATGCTTATTGTTCCTGGTACGATGCATATGGAGGATTGGTATACGAAGACTGAAATTCTGGATGACTTCTTTGTTGACGTCTCGGAGACAGGCTATACGAATGACCGATTGTCATTTGATTGGATTCAGCACTTCAAAACATTTTCTGCCTACCGGCAGGTGGGAGTATGGCGAATGCTTTTGTTAGACGGTCACGATTCACACTGCACTCGACAGTTCATTACATTTTGCGATGAGAAGAAGATAATCCTCTTTTGTCTACCATCGCATTGTACACATCTCCTACAACCCTTAGACGTCGTCGTCTTCCAACCCTATAAACACTACCATACGGAAGCACTCGATGCAGCTACGAGAACTGGATGCTCAGAGTTCAATAAAGTTGAATTTTTTTCAGCAATTGAATCCATCCGTACCCAAACCTTTAAGTCTACGACGATTCTCTCCGCGTTCAAAAAAACAGGCCTTGTCCCATTTGACCCGAGTATTATTTTAACTAAGCTACCTGAGATTCAAGAAAACAGTATTCAACAGCCTCGAACGCCATCTCCAATACCTGAGGATATACAGTCAACACCGAAAACCTTACGCTCTCTTAAGCGCCATGCTGAGACACTGCAGACTGACCTGCAAGACCTGTCTCCATCTTCTCGAATAAGTCTCCAGAAATATCTGAAGGGAAGCTTAGCACAGGCACACAGCAGGGGTCTTGCACTTGAGGACCTACAGAATACGAAAGCGGCAGAACTCGCGCGGACAGCGCGACAAAAGCGAAGCCGCCGGACACTTCAAAAGGGCGGGGTCCTCTATGCACACGAGGCACGGGCCATGGTTCTTCAAAAAGAACAGGAAAGTGTTGAAAAGGAGCTTGAGAAAGCCCAGTGCATGCTCGACAATGTTCAGAAGGCAGCGGACAACAAGGTCAAGCGGGAGTGGAGGGAGATTTTAAAGCAAATGAGAAAGGCGGTGAAGGAGAAAAATAAAAGGCAAAAGTTGCAGAAGCTGTTGAGTTGTGAAATTGGGCATTCTGTAAAACACTTTCATTCTATGTAAAAATATTCTATTGTTGAACTGTTACTATCGTTGAACTGTTAGGCACTCCCTCGGAGTGCCACCTGCTTTGGAGGTCGCTTAGCGTCATTCAAAGTGGTGGGAACCTTGGCACGGTTAGTGACTGGCATGTGGGAGGGAGCCTCACAACTTTTGTGGTGTTCTGAGCACTACATCACTTTGGAGCTAAGCTGGTGTTCTTATCACGCTTACTCCAATAAGGTCGGTGCTCACTAATCGATAGTTTTTCGCACACTAGCGCCTGCCCCTTCTCGGGCCGAGAATGCGGCTCTTCGGTAACTTGTCTTGGCTCCGTCTGAGCTTCTACGATACACTTCTCTGTTCCAACGATCCAACAATAGAACCGCGAAACAGGATGCCTCCCCGCCTTTGCACCCGAGCTTTCAGCGCTCGCCTAAACGCTGGCTCACTCATAACCCGCCCGCAATCTAATGCGGGCGCAGCATTCCCCCCGTCCCTCCCTTCGACGGAGGACTTCATCTCCCCAACCCCGACCCATCTCCTGGACATCGCCTTGTCACCCTACCTAAACACCACTCTCCCCTCCGTCCTCCCCAAATCCCCCAAACCCCTGCCGCCAGGACACCATTTAGTCTACTTCCCCCCACCAATCCCAGAATCCCAGCTACTACAAGACGGCAGCGATGCGCACCACTCCCCAACACCCCTCCTCCCGCGGCGAATGTGGGCGGGCGGGAGCCTAACATTCAATTCCCCCGTCGAAACCTACACACACGCACTTCTCCAGGAAAAAATCACAAGCGCAATAAGTAGGAACGGGAAGACTTTTGTCTCTTTTAACCGGGAAATCTATCCCACCACCGCCAGCCCCGCCGCCGCCCCCGCAATAGTGGAAAAAAGAGACCTGGTTTTCCTCCCCACTACCACATCGCCGCCCCCACCTCGCCGCCGTAATCGCCTCCCCGAAGAACCAGACTTTGCCCGCAAGTTTGTGACAACCCAGCATCTGCTCTTCCGCTTCTCAGCGTTGACGTATAATGCGCATCGGATACATTATGATCTGGGATTTGCGGCTGGCGTAGAGTTCCATGCAGGCCCGCTAGTGCATGGGCCCTTATCCATAATTTTCTTACTCGAGTTGCTTAGGGCTGAGCGGAAGGGGAGGATCAAGGAGGTCCTGTATAAGTGTTTGGCGCCGGTCGTTGTTGGGGAGGTGAGTTTTCGTTTTCTGGGTCGGGGGGAATAGCAGAGAGTGTGTGGCTAACGTGAATGGGGGTAGGAGTATAAAATTTGCGGCAAGCTGAAGAGCAGAGAGGAGATTGAGGGGCGGGTGGAAGCGGTGTATTCGTTGTGGACTGAGACGAAGAGCGGGTATGCTGTGATGGGGACTGCGACTGTTGTGGAGGGGTGAATTGGTGGCTGGCGCAATGCAGCACGACTCAGTAGAACGAAGCTAAGGTATGGCAGAGTTGTCAGCAAATCGAGTAAGGGGAGGGGGATCGAATGATTGTGATAAACCGATTATGCCAACGCCGGTACCGACACGACTTGGAAATGATTGCTCAGCCATTATTTGAAGCTGCTGGTATCACATCACATCATCATCTCGAATCGGGCGTAAAATTTGTCTATTAACGATCGAACCACTGTTCCTATCTATCGAATATCGGCGCCCTTTTTTTTTTTCATCAACCTCACCTCCGCTAGGACTTCCCCACTTCCAACTTCCCCCAGAGCTCTCCACTTCTCTCACTAGCCTAATCTCTCAATCACCCCAGCTCATCCCCGTACAGTACCTTCACCAACCTCCCCCCTCCTAGAAGTATATACAGTACAGCTCATCATTACCTATACATTCTTCCTACTCACCCATCCTAACAAATCCCAACCTGCGCCCCCTAGAAATCCCCAGAAGGCTATATACCAAGGGTAGAAAAAGAAAAGGGTATATACTCAAAATATAACACATGAAGCGAGTTGGGGAAAGGAAATGATCGTCTTGTGGTAAAGGTAAAAGGAAGGAAGGAAGGAAAGGTTATGTTGGATATGTAACGCACCGATAAAGGAGCGCCAGCTGATCTTTCCAGAAGAAATAGTTTCCAAGGAAATTTATGTGAAAGTAACAAGAGGAAAGAAGGTGGAAAGGGTATTTGCAATGGTAAAAATAATCACCGAGTGGTGTCCGAATCAAATGTAAACGTGTGTAAAGGGGAAAGAGGAAGAAAAGCAAAAACGCAGAAAAATCGACTATTTGACCGACCGAACCCCGTACCCGGAAAATCAAACCAGACAAATGCCATGAAAAGACTATTCCATAAAGGAATCCAGTCCGCTAAGATGAAAACCGGTAGGCTCCAGAACAGGACCGAAGAAAACGAAATGGCCCCCGTAACCCAAAATGCAAGACACCCAGAAGCGCACCCAACAAATCGCCGAAACAGATACAAACAGAACAGTGAGATAGATAGCGACAACAGTGGGAGAAAAGAATTCTTCGACACATAACGTACCACCATAAACTCCTGTCTCCACCAGTCGCAAACCACATGAAAACAAAAGAAACAAAGGAAACTACTGCCCCCAATGAGAGAGTAAAGTAATTTAGCAAAAGAAAAACCAAACCTGAAAACCCACAATGAGAAAGAAAGTCAGATATTCCAAAGCTACATATATACTTCATCCCCTAAAGACCAGAAAAGAGAAAAGAGGTAAAAAAAAAAAAAATGCCGAGAGAATAGCAGGACAGACATCGAATCGAAATCAAAGAACATTTTGAGATGCAGATTAAATCAAAACACCACCACCCAAGGCAGCGTTAGAGACGTAAGTATCCAAATTCAAAACCCTTCTCAGGTCGTTCTCCATTTCAGCAACGCTTTTCGCCGGTGTAACAGGACCTCTAGCAGTCTCAAGCTTAGATGCAAGTGCTGACTTTTTAGGTTGTGGGTTCCCTTGGTGTGGGCCATAGTGCAAAGGGGCATCACGGCGGAAGGGCAACCCCCTCGAGGCAAGCGGAGATTGTGGGGGTCCAGCCTGTCGTGCCACTGAGTCGAGCAAATCATTGATAGAAGTTCGAGGAGTCCTATCCGGAGAATTGCTTGGAATTCCAACAAACCCTTGATCCAGACTGGCTTGATTGTTCCGAGTCGGAGTCAAAGGCGGTCCCGCGTTCAAGTGCGGCCTTTGGGTTCTCGGGGCAGGTGCCGGTGAGGAAGGCGCTTCGCGCCTCGGCGAAGCTGATGGGGACAAAAGTTGGGACTTCAGGAGGTTGGCCGTGCGCTTGAGATCATCGTCCTTGGGTAGAGTGTAAACCGTGTGAATTTGCGACGGAGCTGGTGATGTACGATTGAATGGTGAGGGGCGAGTATGATGGAACAAGCGGGTCGGAACAGGTGAAGTCGGTTTGTCCATATCAATTGAGAAGATTCCGTCCATTGGCTTGGGAGTACGTGGGGTAGGTCGGGTGGTTTCAAAAACACTAAGAAATCAGTAAGTCATTGTCCTTCCCGTCAATAAAAATGCATCCAACCTATTGCCATTGAACTCGGAGCGGTCAAAAGATGTTCCAACGGAGCCCTCAGCGGACGAGCTTGACCCAGAGCTCTGACGCTTCATTTTCATGCGTTCCTTTTCTTCCTTATCAGCCCTGAACAATTTCTGAAGATGGGATTCCTCAGTCCGCTCAACAGAGGTAGATGTTGAATTGTCCTCGGAATCTTCACTCTCCATCATTGCTTGCAACCCAGTTCCAGCAGGAGTAGCCGGTACCGACTTAGAGAAGAACTTGGGAACAGGGAGCGCAGAAGGGTCTGGGGATGAATGGAATAAGGGACCGGCATATGCTTTCATGGGGGTGTTCGAAAGTCTCGGGGGAGTCATTTGGCCAGAAGGAATGGGTTCGGTGATATTTGCTGATTGTTTTTTAGCAGACCCGCTAGTCCCCGTAGTAGATAAAGGAAGAGGAACAGATTTCGTAGTTGGCACACTGTCCTTTTGTCTACCCCTCGTCTTCTTCTTCTTTTTTCCTGAAGTCTCCGTGTTCGTAATTGATCCTTGCATTTTTGGTGTCTGAGGTGGTGTCAAGACAGAGCCAACAGAGCGAGCGGCAGAATTATTATGATTGTGACCGTTGAATGGAATGTAATGTGGGTTAAAGGGAATTTGAGGGCCCTGGTTGACAGAGTGATGGCTTTTAGGGCCAGGTGCCAACGACGAGCCGCTCTTGGTATGACGGTGATGTCTTCCAGGACGAGGTTTAGGCGACGGAGAACCGTTCGTAGCCGTCATTGTATTTTTTTAAAGGCGAAAAAAATATACCGCCAATAGGATTAATTCGGGCGAATATATCCGAAAGCAAGACAGAAATCCAAACGCAAACAACGCCTAAAGAGACAAAGGGGGGAAACTACTGCGAATTCAGTCAAAAAAAAAAACAGAACCGCAGAACGCCTAACAGAAGAATCGAATCGGGAAGTCTTTTTTTTTTTTTAACTCTCGCAAGCGAAGAGGCAGCAGTATCCTATTGAAGTGTTTGCCCTTTTAATGTCGCAAGGCAGAAATAGTAAGAACAGTGGACGGGCGAGGTACGGATATTCGAAAGGTTTGATGGAAATCTCGAGTTTGTGGGCTGTGTTTGTGGCTTTGAAAGGGAAACGGTCGGTTAACTAACGATAAAATATGGCAGGGAGGCAATCGAAGGGAAAAAATAACAAAAATAATAATAATACTAGGATGTATTAACTGAACAGGATCGATAAGGAAGATGAGAAGGAGGAAAAGTTGATGAAAATATGATCATTCTCGGAAGAGTGAGGTTTGGTGAAGAGAATGGGCAGGATGAGAGTAAGAGGAGGGAGAAGGAGAAGAGAGGGCCAGGCTGTCGGGGGGGAAGCGAGTTTTGAGGGATGGCCAGTGAGCGATGAATTTACTGCCGGGGGACGAATGGAAGTGGTGGGGATGGAAGAGGATTGGGTGAATTCCATGGGTTGGGTGGCTCGGTGGCCAGCCAGCAAAGCTGGCACAGACGGACATGGACTTGACATGGATGGGGAAGAAGCAGAAAATGGGGTGGTGTGTGTGGGTGTGGGAGATGTGAGACTCTGAGTTGGGTGCGTTATGTGCCTAGTCTGGGATGTTATGTGTATTTTTTGGTCTAATTGTGATGATTGCGGCAAGCCTGTAAGATTTCCAGCCTGCTTTGGGTCCATCACATCACTGAAAACGAAATTGTGCAACGGATTTAGGCTCTGGACCATACTTGTAAGAGACCGTAACTTACACCGTGCAGGCAGATGGAGCCCTTCCTGGGCCCGGTCCATGGAAGAACAAACGAAGAAGGCAGAAGGAAAAAAAAAATGTAAAATGTAAAAAAGGAAGAAAAGAGGCGATGCTGGTCTGCAAGATGAGAAAAAAAATGGCCAAAATTCAGCCCTGTCCCTAAATTATTGAGTCCATTTGCCAGAGGCTTCGGCGGCAGGAGATCTTAAACACAGTGGTGGGATACCGTACTGTTATTGGTCTGCAAAATAGCCAATACCAGTACCGGTAAGAGGTATCAACAATCCTACCAATCCCCTAACCTACCCAAAGACCCCATTGCATATCCGCTCGTCAATCGAATATTTCTCCTCCTATTCCGTATGTTTTTGCTACTTGTAGCATGGACTTCCGGTATTCACGCCAAACAAGAAGTTGAATGCTAATACCGGTACCGGTGCGAATGTCTACCGGTATTTGGAGATGCTATATAAAGCACCCCCTCGCTGCTGGACTCCGATAGGCTGAGTTACAGTCTGGCAGTCAGAATTTAAAATCAGAAAGGGATGCATAAGCCTTGTTGATGCACAGGCGCAACTCTCCAGTCAGCACAGGAACTTCCATGCAATCACCTCCCCCCCCGCTGCTTGGAGACAGATACTGTATGGGACTGTATC